>JASVER010000209.1:502780-516398 GCA_030449065.1 Oceanodroma leucorhoa
TAGGAAAAATTTCTTCACCGAAAGGGTAGTCAGGCATTGGAACAGGCTGCCCAGGGAAGTGGTGGAGTCACCAACACTGGAGGTGTTCAAAAAACATATGGATGTGGCGCTTCGGGACATGGTTTAGTGGGCATGGGTACTGGGTTGATGGTTGGACTCGATGATCTTAAAGGTCTTTTCCAACCTTAATGATTCTATGGTTCTATGATTCTGCTGTATTCAAGACGCTTGCTGTGTAGCAAGTTTTTATGATGTGTATGAAAGGTGGAGCAACTTGTAAGAAGGTGTGGCTCCTGTGTTGCACGTAATTTATTTTTTGTGATATGGAAGTAGTTAGAAAGCATGGTGATGTTTTCTGAATTGTATCTGTATTGTTTGCTAAATGTAAACAACTTTATCAAACTGTATATAGTGCCTTTTTGTTCCACCATTTTTAATCTGTTTTCATATTTCTGTTCTTTCACACGCAATTAACTATCTATTACTTGCACAGTTTTTCTTTTTTCTTTTTCTTAAGGAAGTCTAATGAACTGTGCAGGAACCACAGGCACTAGCAGTACCTACTATCATGATCAGCTTGGCCTGTTCCTGCAGTTGTGGCCTTTGAGAAATTGTTGAGATGTGAAAAAGAAAAAAAATGTATTACATCCAATACACTTGGAGTCTGGGTCAGATCTTGTCAAGACTGTTTTTAGGCTGCACTTTTCCCAATGATTTTTGGTATTTTAAAACCTGTTTTTAAATTAGGGTCACTGCAAAGTTGAAACTGATGGCCTGATTTTGATTACCTCATATACTGGTGTCAGTCAAGAATGAGCTGTATTGAAGTAAGTGAAGTTTAGATGTGTAAAAGCAGTATGAAAGGAGAATCTCATACAGACTATTATACCACTGTAGTCTGAATGTGGCTTGCAGTGGCATTTCCACCTGATCGACTTGTGGGTGGCTATATGGAGTCAGAGCAAAGATTCATCTAGGTCATACACTGTTTTTGAGACTGTCTAATATTGGAAACGTCAAGAAAAGGATTAAGAAACAGGGCAGTTATGGAGTGATCTTTTCCTTCATGTATCTTCCCAGCTACTGATGGTTGATCAGACTTTCTGAGCTAGAAATTTTCCTCTTAGAGAAAGAGTACAGCTGTTCAGGCAGATGTGATAGCCAAATGCCCCTTGTTATGTCTGACCTATATTCCCTGTGACAGCATTTCCTCGCCTTGTTAATTTTCCAGGGCCTGCTTGGCTGCCAGCAGGGGTGCTCTGGCAGGCTTCTGTGCCTTTTGGGGTGTGGAGTGTGGTGAGCCCCATCAGAGGGCTCTCCCACTGCGGTAGTGAGCGGTACCCAGTGCCTGCATGCTGTGTGCAGGCAGAGGGGCAACAGCTCGGTTCAAATAGCTGGTCTCGGGGTTTATAAAGCACCCCTAACTGCCATACGGGGTGTGTATGAAGTAAGACCCATTCTGAGATGGAGTTTCCTGAAGTGAAAAGTGTATTGGGTGTAGCATCCTTTGCCTTCTCTCAGAACATTTTTTCTTCTGCTGCTTGCAACTCTGCCTTAGGAAGGATTTTGACAGCTAGGTTCTTTGGTTATTAAGCCAAAATTATTTCCGCTTTGGAGAGTATTTGAACAGCAGTCCTGGGATGATCGGGGTTGCAAAAGAGAGCGAGGGAGAGAGAGGAAAATTTACCTATGTTTGCAGATTTTTGCCACATGGTTTCAGAAGGGGTGGGTGATTTACTCATCAAAGTCCTAGTTTGGTTTGACGTCAATGGCCTGTTTACAGTGCTTTTATAGAATCATAGAATCATAGAATCATTAAGGTTGGAAAAGACCTCTAAGATCATCGAGTCCAACCATCAACCCAGTACAAATGCCCACTAAACCATGTCCTGAAGCACCTCATCCACACGTTTTTTGAATACCTCCAGGGAACTTACATGCAACGTGGGAAGTCCAACAGCCTGGCCCATAACTATTGGAGAAATCACTTTGTCGTGGAAAGCCAGTGCCAGCTGCAAGTGTGACAAACTGTACATCTAAGAAGTTCTTGGAAGATGCTGTGTTTTAAGAGGTATAAAGCACTGCCAGGTTTGAACTTAAACATAGAATAAAGCAGACTCTGGCTGAGTTACTCTGTCTATGTGATCAGAGCCTTTTCTCCTTAAGAAGCTGAGTAGACAAGCTAAAGTTATTGTTTTCTCAGATTCTACCTTCACATCCATGCAATGCCAAGGCTGAAGACAACATATGTTTCAGATTCAAATAATTCTCACTGGCCTCTGTTGTAGTTGTTCCAGATTGTGCCAGTCATGCTGGATTGGAATCAGGCTATGTTCCTTTGTAATAGTCAACTGCCTCTCAAAATACTTCTCTCTGTTAAAAACTATCTGACAAATTCGTGGCTACTTTAGGTAGACCTATTTAGAAAAACAGAAATACAAATTCAAGATGCAGATACGAAGTCAAGTTGTTGCATGTCATCTGAGCCCTGGTAACTGTACACATGTTCTTAGCCTGTCACAAATACACAGTACCTCACTGAAATAGGCTGTTTCTCTGCTTGGTTTACCCACATGATAATGAGTTAAGATCATACAGGGAGTCTTACAAACATCAGATGAGGCATGACAACCCATGATTAGTCAATAGTGCCTTTGAGCCCATAGGCTTTTGGAAAAGCCTGCTCCTTTTGTATTGATGTACAAAATTGTACATCAATTGTATTGTATTGTGTGTTGTACAATTGCACAAGTTTGGAGAGGGAAAACTATTTACATCTGACCTCCTAGAATGAATTTAAGATAAAATTACAGCCAAACATGAATATATACAAATATTTTCATGCAGGGGGTGTCATAGAAATTTTCACAGACGCTCTTTAGAATGTGATTAACTTACGAAGTCTTCCCACCAAGTTCACTAGCAAATAGTTCTCCTTCACAGGTGAAAGTCAAAGCCCTAAGTAATAAAGATGAATCTAAGGAAATGTTTCAGAATTCCGTAATCTGTTATCTTTCCCTTAATTTTACTTAATTGATTTAAACACCATGATCATAGAATCATAGAATAGTTTGGATTGGAAGGGACCTTTAAAGGTCATATAGTCCAACCCCCCTGCCACAGGCAGGGATGTCTTCAACTAGATCAGGTTGGTCAGAGCACCGTCCAGCCTGACCTTGAATGTTTCCAGGGGTGGAGCATCTACCACCTCTCTGGGCAACCTGTTCCAGTTTTTCACCACCCTCATCGTAAAAAATTTCTTCCTTATATCTAGTCTAAATCTACTCACTTTTGGTTTAAAATCATTCCCCCTTGTCCTGTCGCAACAGGCCCTGCTAAAAAGTTTGTCCCCATCTTTCTTATAAGCTCCCTTTAAATACTGAAAGGCCTCAATAAAGTCTCCCTGGAGCCTTCTCTTCTCCAGACTGAATAACCCAACTCTCTCAGCCTTTCTTCATAGGAGAGGTGTTCCATCCCCCTGATCATTTTCATGGCCCTCCTCTGGACCCTCTCCAACCTGTCCATGTCCTTCTTGTGCTGAGGGCTCCAGAGCTGGACTCAGTACTCCAGGTGGGATCTCACCAGAGCGGAGTAGAGGGGCAGGATCACCTCCCTCGACCTGCTGTCCACGCTTCTTTTGATGCAGCCCAGGATACGGTTGGCCTTCTGGGCTGCGAATGCACATTGTCGGCTCATGCCCAGCTTTTCATCCACCAGTACTCCCAAGTCCTTCTTGGCAGGGCTGCTCTCAATCCCTCCATCCCCCAGCCTGTATTGATACTGAGGATTGCCCCGACCCAGGTGCAGGACCCTGCACTTGGCCTTGTTGAACCTCATGAGGTTCACACGGGCCCACTTCTTGAGCTTGTCCAGGTCCCTCTGGATGGCATCCTGCCCCTCAGGCGTGTTGACCACACCACTCAGCTTGGTGTCATCTGCAAACTTGCTGAGGGTGCATTCGATCCCACTGTCTGTGTTATTGAAGAAGATATTAAACAGTACTGGTCCCAGTACGGACCCCTGCGGGACACCACTCATCACCAGTCTGCATCTGGACATTGGGCCATTGACCACTACCCTCTGGATGTGACCGTCCGACCAATTCCTCATCCACCGGACAGTCCACCCATCAAATCCATATCTCTCCAGTTTAGAGAGAAGGATGTTGTGGGGGACCGTGTCAAAGGCCTTACAGAGGTCCAAATAGACAACATCTGTAGCTCTTCCCATGTCCACTGATGTAGTCACTCCATCGAAGAAGGCCACTAGGTTGGTCAGGCAGGACTTGCCCTTGGTGAAGCCATGCTGGCTGTCTCAAATCACCTCCATCTCCTCCATGTGCCTTAGCATAGCTTCCAGGAGGATCTGTTCCGTGATCTTCCAAGGCACAGAGGTGAGACTGACTGGCCTGTAGTTTTCCAGGTCTTCCTTTTTTCCCTTTTCAAAAATGGCGGTTGTTTCCCCTTTTCCAGTCTGTGGGAACTTCACCAGACTGCCACGACTTCTCAAATATGATGGCTAGTGGCTTAGCAACTTCATCCGCCAGTTCGCTCAAGACCTGCGGATGGATCTTATCGGGTCCCATGGGCTTGGGCACCTTCAGGTTCCTTAGATGGTCTCGAACCTGATCTTCTACAGTGTGCGACTCTTCATTCTCCCAGTCCCTGCCTTTGCCTTCTGCGGCTTGGGCAGTGAGGCTTGAGCACTTGCCAGTGAAGACTGAGGTAAAAAAGTCATTGAGTATCTCAGCCTTCTCCATATCCCAGGTAACCAGGTTTCCTGTTTCGTTCCGGAGAGGCCCCACATTTTCCCTAGTCTTCCTTTTATCCCCAACATACCTATTGAAGCTTTTCTTGTTGCCCTTGATGTCCCTCGCCAGATTTAATTCTGTCAGGGCTTTAGCTTTCCTAACCTGATCCCTGRCTGCTCAGACAATTTCTCTGTATTGCTCCCAGGCTACCTGTCCTTGCTTCCATCCTCTGTAGGCTTCCTTTTTGTGTTTGAGTGTGTCCAGGAGCTCCTTGTTCATCCATGCAGGCCTCCTGGCGTTTTTGCCTGACTTCCTCTTTGTTGGGATGCATCACTCCTGAGCTTGGAGGAGGTAATCTCTAAATATTAACCAGCTTTCTTGGGCCCCTCTTCCCTCCAGGGCTTTATCCCCTGGCACTCTACCAAGCAGCTCCCTGAAGAGGCCAAAGTCTGCTCTCCTGAAGTTCAGGGTAGTGAGCTTGCTGTGCATCCTCCTCGGTGCCCTAAGGATCTTGAACTCCACCATTTCATGGTCACCTCAGCCAAGGCTGTCCTTGAGCTTTGTATTCCCCACCAGCCCTTCCTTGTTGGTGAGTACAAGGTCTACCGTAGCACTTCTCATTGGTTCTTCTGTCACTTGGAGAAGGAAGTTATCATCAGTGCATTCCAGGAACCTCTTGGATTGCTTATGCCCTGCCATGTTGTCTGTCCAACAGATATTGGGGTGGTTGAAGTCCCCCATGAAGACCAGGGCTTGTGAACGTGAGGCTGCTCCTATCTGTCTATAGAGGGCCTCATCCTCTTGGTCTTCCTTGTTGGGTGGCCTGTAGCAGACCCCCACCATAATGTCACCTATCCCTCCCCTCCCTTTAATCCTGACCCATAAGCTCTCGGTCAGCTCCTCATCCACCCCTAGGCGGAGCTCCATGCACTGCACCTGGTGATTGACATAGAGGGCGACACCCCATCCTTGTCTCCCTTCCCTGTCCTTCCTAAAGAGCCTGTATCCTTCCATTCCAGCACTGCAATCATAGGAGCCATCCCACCATGTCTCTGTGATGCCAATAAGATCGTAGCCCTGCAGACATGCGCACGTCTCTAACTCCTCTTGTTTATTCCCCGTGCTATGTGCATTTGCATAGAGGCATTTAAGTTGGGCCACCGAGGAAGCTGTCTTACTGGCTGGAGTTCCTTTGTGCTGCTCTTCACGTGTTCTCCTGCTGACCTGTGATCCTTCTCCAGGCTCTGGGCATCTGTTGTTGGCACTGGCATCAAACTGGTAGGAGTGGGATGGACTGAGGTTCCCCTCCCCTGGAAACTTTAGTTTAAAGCCCTCTTCACCAGCTTGGCAAGCCTATGACCAAAGATGCTCTTCCCCTTCTCTGACAGAGGGACCCCGTCAGCCCCCAGTAGGCCAGGTTTCTCAAAGCGAGTCCCATGGTCTGAGTAGCCAAACCCCTGGCTGTGGCACCAGTCCTGTAACCATTTGTGGATTCACCAGATTCGACTGGCCCTTTCAGACCCCTGATCCATCAGGTTCCATCAGTCATCAATCACCTTCCATTCTAGAGCTATCATATGAACTGTATTCCAAAGCACTGGATGCAAATTGTGATATGTGGTGTTAAGATGATCAGAGTCAAAAGGATACCAGTTGAATACTTGTAGTGACTTTAAATTATTTTTTCATTTATCCGTATTTCTTGTGTTTTCTTGTTCACATTAATTGATTTTCTATATTCCTTGTTAAACTGGCTGATTTTGCTTTGAGATTCCTTTTCAGAGCTAGTTTTGTCTTCTTCCCTCAGACTCTTCCCCTCCTCATTCGTTGTCCTATTTGCAGTGTCTTTAGTGCAACCCATCAAGAGCAGGCTTTTTCAAAAAGCTTTTTCTTCTTCTAAGCTTTAGTGCCTAATTTAAAGAGGTGATTGCTAAGAGATTGTGGAAAGCATCATTAAGAGGGTCTGATTTGCTCTTTTCCTTACCTTCCATGCACAGGTTTCAGATCAGAATTTGTGAGTAAATGGGATAGCAGCATCCCAAAATATTCCAGTGCTGAGTTTGTGACAATGGACAGAATACAAGGAGACTGTGCCAGACTTGTGCCACCAGGAGATGCAGAGAGGAGCAGGACTGGAGAACAAGACCCAGGACTAACTATGTTGGGAAAGGCACATGAGTTCTTTCAGATTTGTGATCTGGAAAGCAAAGGCTTCATCACTCGTCAAGACATGCAGGTAAACCAAAATTGACTATGTGAAATGCACAATGAGAGAAGCTCCTAATGCCCTTAATGAGTTGAGACTGATTAATATAGAGTTAAAAATTGTAAGACCCTCCTGATAACTTTAAAGAGATATGTAGGGTTTAAAATAATCTCTTTGAAGTCTTAAATAATGCTTGCATTTGTTTCCACAGACAAAGCAACAAAAAAGTGGAAAATCAAAGTAAGTGAAGTTTAAAAAAATGCCCCAGGAATTTAATTCCATTCTCGTTGAGAAAGTTGAAACTCCAGTAAATTCATTACTTTGCAATTTGCCCCAGCATCATGATTGTATTCAGTCCACCAATTTTATCCTTCTGTTTTTTCAGAAAAAATGTGTAAATAAAGTCTTTCACTTTGGTTTCACCTGCCAGACAATGGTTAACTCTCAGCTGAATCACATATATATGTAGGAAGTATAGAGGAACAGTATTTTAGCACTATCCAGTGTTCACAATAATCTTACCAAATTGTTCTTAAATTGAGGGGCCAAAATCAGATTTGCTGAAAATGTTCATGAAAAAAAGCAACTATGTAACAAATTCTTTGAAAATGGGTTTGTGTGCATATTGGAGAAATGATAAGATGATTTGAAGCAGTATGTGGCAGAAAACAAGAATGTGCTGATGCTTGACATGCAAAGCATAATATATATATATACTCAGAAACAAATATGTGTCTGCATATAGGAAAATGCAAGCAAAACACTTTTAACTACCTATGTTGGAAAAGCAAAAACGTCATAGTAAATTGCTCAGATTACTAGCTCTCAGGAGCTTTCTGTGCAGTTGTGTGTTGCTGACTTTTGTGATGACCTGTGCTAATTCTGCAAAGTTGAAAAAAGGTAGGAATGCAGATGCTTGCTGTGCTGTAGGCTTTACCAATATATGTTACCTCATTGAAGTAACTGAATGCAAACAAATAAATATGTTGTTAGTGGTCATTTTGGTAAATCCAGACCCATAGAGAATTCCATGGATTATAATTTTATTGTCTTTCCAAAAACCGAATGGCATATATTTTCACCTAGTGGAAGACCCATATATGTATATGTATGTACGTGTATATAAAAAGTTCTAATATATGTTTTTGCATGAAAACGTTTGTTTCTGTTTGATTCTAAGTTTTATGCTTAGAGTGCTGATAAATTTATATTTCAGGTTCTAAAACAGATGTTGCAAAAGATGCAATAGAAAAAGGGTTGCAAAGGGTTGCAAAGAACAGATAAAGTACTTGTCTCCTATTTCACCGTGATTATTTCTGACAACTTCAGTATGTATGTAAGTGTCTGGTTCATTGTCCTGGTTTAACCCCAGCTGGCAACTAAGCACCACACAGCTGCTCGCTCACTCCCCCCTGGTGGGATGGGGGAGAGAATCGGAAGAGTAAAAGTGAGAAAACTCATGAGTTGATATAAAGACAGTTTAATAGGTAAAGCGAAAGCCATGCACACAAGCAAAGCAAAACAAGGAATTCATTCACTCCTTCCCATCAGCAGGCAGGTGTTCAGCCATCCCCAGGAAAGCAGGGCTCCATCATGCGTAACGGTTACTTGGGAAGACAAATGCCATCACTCCGAACATCCCCCCCTTCCTTCTTCTTCCCCCAGCTTTATATACTGAGCATGACGTCCTATGGTATGGAATATCCCTTTGGTCAATTGGGGTCAGCTGTCCCGGCTGTGTCCCCTCCGAACTTCTTGTGCACCTCCAGCCTACTCGCTGGTGGGATGGTGTGAGAAGCAGAACAGGCCTTGACTCTGTGTAAGCACTACTCAGCAATAACTAAAACATTACTGTATTATCAACACTGTTTCCAGCACAAATCCAAAACAGAGCGCCATAGTAGCTACTATGAAGAAAATTAGCTCTATCCCAGCCAAAACCAACACATTAATTTAAATACAGAAATAAGGGTGCTCAGAACAC
The DNA here is from genome assembly GCA_030449065.1 of Oceanodroma leucorhoa. Classification (NCBI taxonomy): domain Eukaryota; kingdom Metazoa; phylum Chordata; class Aves; order Procellariiformes; genus Oceanodroma; species Oceanodroma leucorhoa. The sequence continues at coordinate 511,721 of JASVER010000209.1, forward strand.
TTGAGAAGATTTTTTTTATATTTGCTTTTATTTCCTGCTGATCCAGTTAAAGATAATATTACAAATACAGACCTTCTGAAGGTACGGGATTATCCTTATTCCACTCAACACTTTAGTAAATCAAGAGTAATTCAGCTGAAGTCAATGCAGTTCCATTGACAAAAAACTGGGATGAGACCCATCTCCTCCATTTGACCTTACAGTAATTTAGTGACAGTGAATAAAAATTATACACAGAAGTTTTTTACATTAATTGCAGCAATTCAGAAATCCAGATTCTTTGGAGCCAGTGATAGCTTTCTCGTTGTCCCATCTTCCTTGTAATTCAGTAGTGGATTAACAGAGATTTATTTGGACACCAATGACACATTAATAGAGATTTATTTGGACACCAGAAAACACAATGTTTTCTAACAGATTTGGTACCCATTATTTTATTAATATGCAAAATAATGATGTTTTATACTGAACAACTGTGCATTAGACATATACTGTTACAGTTATTCATTATGCTTGATTAGAATGACTAGTTAGCTACAATCCCTGTGTTGCAAACGTGAGTTTGAAATCAGTATAGTTGATTTTGATTGCTCTTTTCATGATGTTCACTCTCTATAGCAAAGACATAAATTCATAAAGAAGTAAATCTTTTTTTTCCTTAAAAAGTACCAAGTGTTGATCACTTTTGCATCCTGCTGTTAGTTCAGTACTACTTACCATTAGTGAAGCATTGCTTCAAATAGAAGTTGCTAGCATTAAACTTTTTAATCTTTAGTCATGTGATATGAGGCATGATTTTCAACACAGAGTGCTGAGTATCTAAAAAGTGGTGAGTATCTAAAATCCAATTAACTTCAGTGGAACAGATCTTGGAAACAAAGTTTTCTGATGTGTCTATAATACAGTAATTATAGTAAAGATTTATTCCTCCCTGTTTATATCATGCTATTTATTTTGAGATTATGTTAATACTGGTTGTTTGGAATTTTTCCTTCCATTTCAAAATACCAAATGTGGTCAACTTTCAAACAATTGAGGTTTTCTGAAATTGCAACAAAGCAAATTCTACCTGAGACTTGAAACCACAGCTTTGCACTTTGGACCTTGAGGTTGTCATGAATAATGAGAATTAGAGTTGCAAAATGGTTTGGTTTAATGCGTATAGCAGAATTGGGTTCAGATCTTGCTCTTAGCTATTTGACCTCTGTCTTTTTATTTAGCAGAGTAAAAGCTTGGTATTTTCAGATAAGTAAGCATAGTCGTCATGAAAGCACAGAGCACATTGAATGTCAATGCAGATAATTTCTCTTCAAGCTCCAGTGGTATCTTTGGATATGTTTTATTTCTTTTTTTTTGTTTAATTTTTAAGAGCCTCATATTGAAAGGATCTGTGTATTTTTACAGTAAGCCCCAAATGAGCAAATAAACAAAAACACACCTGTGAGACCAACCATAACATCTTGTTTTCCTAACCAAAAAAAAAAACCCTTGAAATTTTTTTTGAGGAATAAAAACAAGAGGTTGAGAAAACATTGACTTAATCTTAGTAATAATGGTAAGTGTGGCCCTAGTTCATCAAAATCAGTAAATTATCCTCAGAATTTAATGGAGCAAAATATTGGTACATTCTTCAGAATCTCCTATTTTCATATTTTTTTCAAGAAAATGCAAGTAATTGTGGTGTTTTCTACTGCAACGTTACTATAATTCGGTTCAGAATTTGAACCTTGCAATAGGGCACTCCAGCTGTAGTTGGAGAAGCATATATTTATATATTTTATCAGTCAGGTTTGCAGCAAGACCCACAAGCGGTCTGTGTTTATGACATGGTCAGAAGGAGACGGACAGACAGCTCTCAAGAAGCACTCCATCAGCAGGTCCCAAAGATCTGGCAGTAGGAGTACAGTTTCTATTTTTCTAAGAGTAAAAAGATCGATTTGTCTGAAGCACCTCCTTCCTCATCAGTGCCGTGTAGGCTGTAAGAATTTTACAAAAGAAGCTAATTTTAAGAAGTTTCTCTTTAGATCTAAGAGATTAAAATCTAAAGCTTTGGGTAGATGGGTGTGTTTAAGTGAGAAACTGATAATAAATCAGGTGTATCGCTGATAAAGTAACTTATTTAGACTGAGTGTACATCAAGTTTTCTTCGTTTTTTGGAAGCAGGCAGCAATGCACAATTAATCCTTCTCAGAAATCCCTTTGGGACTATTCCACATAGTTCTGTGCTTTAGAAGCTCTGTTGCTTTCCCTTCTCAAGATCACCTTGGAATTCCTTTTAGTGCTCTTCCCTTCAACTCTTACAGGTTTATAGTGTATACTCTAAACCCTTCGTTGCAGCCAGGGAAGTCCTGGTTAATGCACTCAGGCAATTCTTACCTTGGCTATATGGCCTGGTATATTGAATAGTGGTTTCTATTGTTCTTGTATTGCAGGAGAGACTTTCTTTGGCCCTAAACCCCTTCCCCACAGTGGAACAGATTAGCACTTTTGTTCTGATGAACTTTATCAACCTATTAGCTTGCAATTTTAATATGTTGTATATACAATAGTTAATATTGTATATACAATAGGTGTTCAGGGAAGGGATTAAAATATTAACTAATAAAGTAGAGGACTTCACCAGTGTATACTGATATTGCTTCCCAAGCTGAGGAAAGGTTTTACTCTTCCTAGTGCTGTCTCCCAGTGGAAATCCTTGCTGTTGTAGTTGTTTGCCACTCCAGTTTCCTCCTATTTCTGGGAATCTGTCTATACTGTTAAAAGAATTACAGTAAAACCATTAGGGCCAGATTTAAAGAATTTTTTTTTTCTTTTATGCCTGTCTTTAGATTCTCAGGAAAAAATAAGTGATTTTGTGGAGCTGGTTTCATGAAGTTTTGTCTTTTTTGGTGTGAGCATGCTGCATTTCAGAAGTAGACAGTCATGAACTACATTTAACTCGTTACAGGAGCAGCAGGTTTGGTCCTTGGACCATGCAGCTTTCTTAACTTTGTTTTATTTATTTATTTACACATTTTAAAGCAGCTTTAATTAGGACAGTATACCCTCTATAATCTTTCTGTTTAGAGAGTCTCTTGCTTGACCTCATCACGTGGAAGGAACTAGGCATACAGTTCTGCTGGCAAGTTTGTCCAGCTGCGTGATGATCAAGGCTTTTCACCAAGATAATCAAGCCATTTCACCAGGATGCTGAGACTCTACCTCAAATTCTACCTCATGCCTGTGTGATTGGAATCTGTGTCACAAGGTGATTGTTCTCACTGCTTTGTCATAAAGGATTCATAAAGGCAAATAATGAAGTCATAAAAGCAAATCTCCCTCAGTTGATGTTGTTTTACTCTATGATGTATTTGAATTTTCACTCTGGGACACAAAAGGACCTATCCTTCTGTATTATGGATGTTCAGTAGAATCCAGTCTTCCTCTCATCCTGTAATACTGGGTAAAGTTGCTGCATGTTTTGTCATTCCAGATACTGCATGCGGAGTTACCCCTTAGCCTGGAAGAGCTTGAAAAAGTTTTTGTTACATTGGATGCTGATGGCAATGGCTCACTTACCCCAAAGGAGTTCACCACAGGATTCAGTGAGTTTGGAAACCATGTCTCCTGTATAGAGCTTTATTCATATTCTATACTCTCTACATCAATAAAGAAGCATTTTATCTTAACAGTACACTTAACGATGCACACAGGGAGCCAGACTATTCCCTAGATATAGCAGATATATGTAACAGATGAAGAAGTGGTCAAATTATGTCTATAAATAGACAAAGGGCTCCAGGGTCTTTCTCTCCTGGCAAGCCATAGCACAGTATGAGACATATGATGTAACACCTGTTTTAAGCTGTGGAGTAGATCTATGAACAAATTTTGGAAAATTTCCCTTGGGGAAAAATATCTTGTGTTTTACTTCATATCAGGTCGTAAGACCTGAGAGATGATTAAGATTATCTCTAGGATTAATGTAAGACAGTGTTGAAAATGTGTTAATACCGCTGTTCTTACAGCTGTGGGAATGCTTTCTACAACAACTTAATTCTTTAAATGATGTTACTTTATTTCAAAACAAAACAGGATGAGGCAATTATTATTACTGCATGATGGGAGCTGATAAGTTTTTTGTAACTGCCTGCTTTGCAACAGCACACTTACTGCCATGTTCTCTGTGTTTGTGAAAGGGTTGTTTTCTCCCCAACTATGAGGTTCCAGATAAGATGACAATGTTAGTTAGTGAGACTGTGTTTGGTTGTTTGCACAGAATCAATTTTGTACTTAAATTTTAGCTCTGCTTACTACAAGCATCAGGTTGAAGCATTTTCTCTAGAAAACTGAATCTCTTCTATGTGTGAATTGTTAACATTAAATCTCCATTTAAGTACTATGCATAGGCCCAGCAAATAGGACCTTCATTTTTATTTTCAAATCATCAATCATTTGAAATTTTAATTCTCTCATGTCCCACCTCTCCCATTTTAGAGCTAGATCAAGTATTTTAATAAAGAGTATACTTTAATCTGCAAATTGCCATTATTTAAAAATGAAATAATCATAGAATCATAGAATCATTAAGGTTGGAAAAGACCTTTAAGATCACCGTGTCCAACCATCAACCCAGTACCCATGCCCACTAAACCATGTCCCGAAGCACCACATCCACACGTTTTTTGAACACCTCCAG
>JASVER010000209.1:517393-564557 GCA_030449065.1 Oceanodroma leucorhoa
AGTGTCAAAGGCTTTGCTGAAGTCCAGGTAAACCACATCCACAGTCTTCCCCTCATCCACTAGGCGGGTCACCCGGTCGTAGAAGGAGATCAGGTTGGTCAAGCAGGACCTGCCCTTCATGAACCCATGCTGGCTGGGTCYRATCCYCCGGTTGTCCYRCACCTGCCTCATGAGCACCCTCAAGATGAACCGCTCCATGATCTTCCCCGGCACCGAGGTCAGGCTGACAGGCCTGTAGTTCCCCGGATCCTCCCTCCGGCCCTTCTTGTAGATGGGTGTCACATTGGCAAGCCTCCAGTCGTCCGGGACCTCCCCCGTTAACCAGGACCGGTGATAAATGATGGAGAGCGGCTTGGCAAGCTCCTCCGCCAGCTCCCTCAGTACTCTTGGGTGGATCCCATCCGGCCTCATAGACTTGTGTAAGTCCAGCTGGCGTAGCAGGTCATTAATCTCTTCCTCTTCGATTATGGGGGGTTTACTCTGCTCCCCGTCCCCATCTTCCAGCTCAGGGGGGTGAATACCCAGAGGATAACCGGTCTGAATATTAAAGACTGAGGCAAAGAAGGCATTAAGTACCTCAGCCTGCTCCTCATCCTCAGTGGCAATGTTCCCCCCCGCATCCAATAAGGGAGGGAGATTCTCCTTGGCCCTCTTTTTGTCATTAACATATTTGTAAAAACATTTTTTGTTRTCCCTTACGACACTGGCCGGTTTGAGTTCCAGCTGGGCTTTTGCCTTCCTAATTTCCTCTCTGCATGACCTGACAAGATCCCTGTACTCTTCCTGAGCTGCCTGTCCCTTCTTCCAACAGTGGTAGACTCTCCTTTTTCCCCTGAGTCCCAGCAAAAGCTCCTTGTTCAGCCAGGCCGGTCGTCTTCCCCGCCAGCTCCTCTTATGGCACACGGGGACAGCCCGCTCCTGTGCCTTTAAGACCTCCTCCTTGAAGAACTTCCAGCCTTCCTGGGCCCCTCTGCCCTTCAGGACCGCTTCCCAAGGGACTCTCTGAACCAGCGTCCTGAACAGGCCAAAGTCTGCCCTCCGGAGATCCATGGTAGCAGTCTTACTGACCCCTCTCCTTACTTCCCCAAGAATCGAGAATTCTATCATGTCACGGTCACTGAGCCCTAGACGGCCTCGACCACGACATCTCCCACCAGTCCTTCTCTGTTGGTAAACAGCAGGTCAAGCGAGGCACCTTCCCTGGTAGGCTCGCTTACCAGCTGCTTCAGGAAGTTATCTTCCACACACTCCAGGAACCTCCTCGACTGTTTCCTCTCTGCCGTGTTGTATTTCCAGCAGATGTCGGGCAAGTTGAAGTCCCCCACGAGGACAAGGGCTAGCGATCGCGAGACTCCTGCCAGCCGCGTGTAGAACGTTTCATCGACCTCTTCATCCTGGTTGGGTGGTCTATAACAGACTCCCAGCAGGATATCCGTCTAGCTGCGTTTTCCTGTTCCTTTCAGTGTTCTTCCCTGCCACTGAAGGGATTGAGTAATGTATTACTGCTCTACTTTTCTTAAGCAAATCATACATATTTCTTAGTTAAATGAAGATTATTTTCATAAATAGTCCCTGCAAAACCAAAATTTTCTGTTAAGGGAGGTTGTAAGTGGCTGCCATCTCCAGCAGCTCCAGAGCCTGGGGATTCCTCCTGCCCAGCTGCTGGAGCCCAGTTCAGAGACCCAGACGAATGTGGCAGCTGCTCTCCTGTTTGCAGGTTCAACTCGTAGTGAAGTTAAACATGTATCCCAGAGACACCCACACATGCGCACACACAGACACACAAAGGACATGGACACAGCAGGCTACACAGACTGCCACAGACAAGGCGCTGCCTTCAACAGCACCTATGTATAGGATTCACATAAAACATAAGGATAAACAGTGTAAAGCATGCTACATTTTTAACCTGCTACACAAGATTGACAAGTATTTTCTAGGGGTCCAGGCTAGGTAGTCATACATTTGGCTAGGTGATGATGTTGGCGTTCCTAGTAGAAGCAGAAGCTGTACTAGATAAAGGCTGCTTTAGAAAACTAGAGAAAGGAGAAAGCAGGGTAGTGTCTGGAGAAAACTTGTACTGCACCAATTAGGATGGGAGAATACCATTCATATTTCTAAATGGTGGCAAATCTGAAATTTACTGTAACCTCTCTTTGCAACATATTCTGTTGTCTCTGTTAACATATTCTGCTGAGTGCTATGAGAAAAGAATGCAAGACAGAGTTGATAAAACCATAAAACCACACCGCTATTTCTGTTTCCTTGGGTCTACGATAACTTCTGTACTAGAATTTAGAATATAACCAAAGATCCTCTGTAGAAAATCACAATACCCATTTTGCCTAGATTCATTAAAAATTCTGACTTGCAGATGTTCAAATAAAATATCTGGCGCATTTAGAATTTGATGGAATGTATCTGGTCTTCCCTAACTGAGCACAAGTGCATTGATTATTCATGTGGCAATTTCACTTCTGCATCCTTACTGTACAACTACTGTACTTCTTTGTTCCTTTCTTTTTGTGGATGTAGCTAAAAAGCCTGTAGCTGTTTGGTTTAGTATTCTTTGCAGATCTCAGTATTTTTGGCTGTCTTGTCTATATATATATATCCTTTTTATCTCCAATACTACGATAGTTTCAAGCTTCACCTGTTTGTTAAATTACTTGAACCCTTCAGACCAGTTGACTTCAGTAATATCTATTCTTGCTTAGCCTCATGTTTAATTTAAACTGAATCAACTCATTTGTCAATCCATGGTTATTTCTTATAATCAATTATTCTATAGAGTTCTTAACACTTACTAGAGCAAATACAAGGTAACATCATGTGTTGTTGGCTAGTGGAAAATTGTTGAGAAAGTCTCATGATTTTCATGGAAGTCTTTAATGACTATGATGTGGTGTCAATAGCCACGAATATGTGAATCACAGAATCACAGAATGGTTGAGGTTGGAAGGGACCTCTGGAGATTATCTAGTCCAACAGCCCCCTGCTCAATCAGGGCCACCTCAAACCAGTTGCCTAGGGCTATGTCTAGACAGCTTTTGAATATCTCCAAGGAGGAAGACTCCACAACCTCCCTGGGCAACCTGTGCCAGTGCTTGGTTACCCTCACAGTAGAAAAGTGTTTCCTGATATTCAGATGGAACCTCCTGTGTTTCAGTTTGTGCCCATTGCCTCTTGTCCTGTCACTGGGCACCACTGAAAAGAGCCTGGCTCTGTCCTCTTTGCACTCTCCCTTCACATATTTATATACATCGATTATATCCCTGAGCTTTCTCTTCTCTAGGCTAAACAATCCCAGCCCTCTCAGCCTTTCCTCATATGAGAGATGCTCCAGTCCCTTAATCATCTTTGTGGCCCTTTGTTGGACTCTCTCCGGTATGTCCATGTCTCTCTCGTACTGAGGAGCCCAGAATTGGACCCAGTACTCCAGGTGTGGTCTCCCCAGTGCTGAATAAAGAGGAAGGATCACTTTCCTCAACCTGCTGGCAATACTGTCTAATGCAGCCGAGTATACCGTTAGCCTTCTTTGCAGCAAGGGCACATTGCTGGGTCCTGTTCAACCTGGTGTCCACCAGGATTCCCAGGTCCTCTTCTGCCAAGCTGCTTTCCACCTGGGTGGTCCCCAGCATATATTGGTGCACGGGGTTGTTCCTCCCCAGGTGCAGGACTTTGCACTTACCCTTGTTGAACTTCATGAGGTTCCTGTCAGCCCATTTCTCCAGACTGTCAAGGTCCTTCTGGATGGCTGCACAAACCTCTGGTGTAGCAGCCGCTCCTCCCAGTTTGGTGTTGTCTGCAAACATGCTGAGGGTGCACTCTGCCCCATCATCCAGGTCATTAATGAAGATGTTAAACATGACTGGACCCAGTATTGATCCCTGGGGTACCTGCTAGTCACTGGCCTCCAACAGACTTTCCACCACTGATCACCACCTTCTGGGCCTAGGCATTCAGCCACTTTTCAATCCACTTCACTGAATGCTCATCTAGCCTGTACATCAACAGCTTCTCTATAACAATCTTGTTGGAGGCCTTACTGAAGTTCAGGTAGACAATATCTACTGCTCTCCCCTCATCTACCAGGCCAGTCACTTCATCGTAGAAGTTTATCAAGTTGGTCAATGGTGAATCCATGCTGACTACTCTTGATGATTTTCTCATCCTTAATATGTCTGGAAATCATTTCCAGGATTAGGTGCTCCATCACCTTCCCAGGGATCAAGATTAGGCTGACTAGCCTGTGGTTCCCTGGGTTCTCTTTCGTACCCTTCTTGAAGATCAGGGTGACATTTGCTTTTCTCCAGTGTTCTGGCACTTCTCCCAGTCACTATTATCGATCTAAGATTATCAAGAATGGCCTCACAGTGACATCTGCCAGCTCCCTCAGCACTCCTGGGTGCATCCCATCAGGGCCCATAGACTTATATATGTCCAGTGTTCCCTGACCTGATTGATCCTCTTCCACCAAGTGTACATCTTCCTTGCTCCAACCTTTCTCTCTGGTCTCTGGGACCTGGGACTCCTGAAGGTCAGTCTTGTTAGTAAAGACTGAGGCAAGGAAGGCATTCAGTACTTCTGCCTTTTCCATGTCCTGTGTAACCAAGTCCCTCAACTCGTTGAGGGACATATTTTCCTTAGTCTTCCTTTTGTCTCCTATGTACTTATAGAAGCCCTTCTTTTTTTTTTTTTTTTTTTACATCCCTGTCCAGATGCAATTCCATTTGGTCTTTAGCTTTTCTAACTTCATCCCTGCATGCCCAGACAATGTTTCTGTATTCCTCCCTGGCTACCCATCCTTGCTTCCCCTCTCTGTGTGCTTTCTTTTTGTGTTTGAGTTTGGTCAGGAGCTCCTTGTTCATCCATGCAGACCTCCTGGCAATTTTGCCTGACTTCTTGTTCATTGGGATGGAGCTCTCTTGAGCTTGGAGGAGGTGATCCCTGAATATTAACCAGCTTTCTTGGGCCCCTCTTCCCTCTAGGGCCTTATCCCAAGGGGCTCTTCCAAGCAGACCTTTGAGGAGGCCAAAGTCTGCTCTCCTGAAGTCCAGGGTTATGAGCTTGCTTTTCACCCTCCTCCCTGCCCTCTGGATGCTGAACTCCACCATTTCATGGTCACTGCAGCCAAGGCTTTCTTTCGACTTTCACATCCCCACGAGACCCTCCTTGGTGGGTATGAGGTCCAGCAGAGGACATGTCCTCATTGGCTCCTCTATCACTTGGAGGAGGAAGTTATCATCAGTGCACTCCAGGAACCTACTGGTTTGCTTATGTTCTGCTGCATTGTCCCTCCAATGATATCAGGGTGGTTGAAGTCCCCCATGAGGACCAGGGCCTGCAAACATGAGGCTGTTCCTATCTGTCTGTAGAAGGCCTCATCCACTTGTTCTTCCTGGTCGGGTGGCCTATAGCAGATATCCACTATATTGTCCTCTTTGCCTGTCCTCTCTTTAATCCTAACCCATAAGCTCTCCATCAGCTCCTCTTCTATCCCCACACAGAGCTCCATGCATTCCAGCTGCTGTCTCACATAAAGGGCAACTCCCCCTCCTCATCTTCCCCTCCTGTCCTTCTTAAAGAGCCTGTATCCCTCCATTGCAACATCCCAGTCATGGGAGCCATCCCACCACGTCTCCATGATCCAATCTTTCTGTTATTAATAGAAATATCCCAAATAGATGGAAGAAACTGCTGTAGGGGTCAAGTTTAGAGGAATTAAAATGCATGTGAATCAAATGGAGGGAAATAAATTTTAATAAAATGTAGCTTTCTATATGCAGTTTATACAGGAATTTGAGGTGTGCCAGTGGTCATGCATTAAAAAGAATGTTAAAATAGGAGGTACATTTTATCAGTAACAATGCTGTGGTTATTTTAGATTCCTAACTTCTATTTAAGCATATCAGGAAATAAGGCCACAACATTTATAAAGTGCTTGTTGCTGCAATTTATGTCTTTTGTTTATGGAGGTCTGAATTTTTTCATTATGTCTGTGAATTTTGAGGTTAGTAATTTACTGAAGGTTAGACATTAAACCTGGCACAAAGTCAGGCATAGAACTCAAGGATCCTCTTGCCATGCCTCATCCTTTTGTTGTTTCATTATACTCCCTTTTCTTGTAAACAAGTGTAGGTGTTTCCCTCACAAATCATATTTACTGTAAAATTTGATCGTTAGTATGTTGTTCTTCAGTGACATTGCTTCTTATAGTAAGTTCTGAAAATGCTAACGTGTGTAATTTCTAATTTTTAGGCCAGTTTCTTTTGGGGCAGATTGCTTTGAATAATGAAATGATGCAGCAATCAGAGGGTGAAACAGCCTGCCCACTTAAATGCGAAGAGACTGTGAGTGATGATGAGGATGAAGAATTCCAGTTCTCAAATCTGATGGATCGGCTTGGAGCTAAAAAGGTTTTGGATGAGTGAGTCTTCGCAGCAATAGTAATAGATTGTATGATCTTTTATGATTCAGCTCTGGGTTTGATTTTAATGGAATCCAAAATGAAAGACAAGAACCAAGGCTGCTCAGTAACATAGTGATTGTTTAAAAATTAGTTTTCTTGTTTGTCAGAGATGATAAAATGCCATTCAACCAAAATTTCCAAGACCAAAGCTATTGTATTCCAGGCATATGAAATGTGTGTTTGTGCCATATGAAGGCAATACCATTAACCCACTGATGTACCATGGGTTTTGAACGTAGATAATTACTAGCATATAATCCACAGATGCCACTGATTTTCAATCAAACAATGCATGATGACTGCTTTTTTGGCAAGGGCTGTGTTTAAAGTGCACCAGTTAACCATAAGAAAGAATGTTTTCTCCCCTTTTTTGGCTTTTTCTTCCCTCCATGCATAATTGCATGTTGTGATTGCTCTGATAACACTACCTCTTCCAGGACCAGGATGACTCACTCTGAAACACAGAGCGCAAAAACTGCTCTAAGAGCTTCTTGTGTGTTGGCCTGACATTCATGTCAATCACAATGAATGTTCTAGATCAAAAAAAGCCCAGGGCAAAAATGGGAGAGAATCTGGACAGATAGTAGGAATGTTTAAGAAATGCATCAGTGATCTTTACCATGAAATAAAAGTGCTCATCAGTGCTTCGCTTCACCTGACTGCCTGTTACAGGAAAGAGTTGATTGTCAGTCATCCTGAAAGGCTTTCATCATGAAGAGGTTTTTATCACCCACTTTTTCTATCCTTATCCTCATTTTGTCCTTTAAATATAGCACTCTTTGCTGGCTAGGTTCAGGCTTACAATGCGCATGGAAGGGAATGAGTCAGGAAGAAACAAACAAAAGAAGTTGTTCAGGAGAATTTTGGTAAAGTATTAAAAAACCCATTATCATTCACAGTAGAACATCTTTTTTCCAGTATCTGCTGAAGATATTTGGAAACAAAACATTCTCTTGGTAAATCTTTAAATCAAAATTTTCAAGATACCGTGTTCTGATTTTTGTAGCAGTCCCACTGTGGAATTAAAATGGGTTGAAAATGAAAGAAGACAGTACAAATGCAATTTGTTAACTTATCTGAGTCACTTAGGAGGCTGAGTCTCATTCATTTCTCAGGAGGAAGTGTTTTTGATTAGCTTTCCCACTGCCCTTTCCCCACTAGATTTGTGGGAACTTCTTTGCTTCTAACAGAAGTGATGGGGTGGTACAGGGTATCTCATCTGTCTCCTTATCCATTCCTGTTTAAATGAAATGTCTGGCAAAGCACCCACTAAAGAAGCAGTTCTTGTGATTCTCTGCAGTCATGCATGGCCAAACTTTATGATGTGCTTTTTGAATAAATGCCATTTCCATCATTTCCCACGCACCTCATCCTTTTCAAATCTGGCACTGCTTAAGTAGCCCTTGTTTTTAATAAACCTTGTGTTCTGACTAGTGGTGCCCTGAAGCCTTCATCCACTAGGATACTGTGAACATTTATGGCAGCCTGAGAAATATTCTCTCTTAATGAATCCTTCATGATCTCTTCTTTCAGTGAGAGTGATGTTAAGCAACTTTGGTTGCAGCTGAGAAAAGACGAACCTCATTTACTTTCCAATTTTGAAGAGTTCCTGGTCAGAATTTTTTCCCAGCTCCAAGAAGCAGATAATGAAAAGAACAAGTTGGAATGCGCTCTAAAAAAGTTAGTACTTTTTTCTTGTTGGACCATTTGTGTAGTTTTACAACTATCTTACCTACTATTTGAACCTTTGAAATAAACAAGGTTTTTCAGTGAAGAACTGAGGACTATAATCACAAGAGTTCCCGTAACGTTAATTTTATTAGTCATGAAGAGTACCCCTAAAATTATTTATAATGCAGAACTGGCTGAAATTAGCTTTTCTCTTCCAATTAACAGGTTTTGTTGACTGAGATTCTTTTGCAGATGTCTATTAATGCAGTTGTTTTAAGACAATATTAAGCAATTCACTTCTAGTTAATCAGTTTGATTCTGGAGGGCAGTCAGATTTAGCAGTAAATCTGGTAAATTGTGTGCTTTGCAAACATTGCGTGCAGAAAAGCTATAAATCTGGATTAAATGGCCAGAGAAATTAGAGGTTTAAGAAGTTAAAGCAGCACAGAGCACTGATACAAGTGAAAATGTAAGTTAACAAATACATATATAAAACAAACATATGAAATGTAGTAAACTATATATTGGTTTTATATATAAAAACATATATAATGTGTATATATATAAACAAATATACAAAACATATATAAAAACAAATATATAAGAACTAAAAGTTAATAGATCATCCTTTAATATGTACCTATTTAGAGGGAAAAAAATTGTGACGCTAAATCTAAATAGAATGCAAAATTATGCTTATAGTTGAAGTTCCCCTGTATTTTTATTATAAAGTGTCACTTCTGAATTTCAGGTTCTTACAGACTGAGTAATAAAGGCAAATATATTGTTGAACATTTACTTCATTTGTTCAGCATTCTCCTGGCTATTCTGAGACTGTGACAAGGCTCCTGAAGAAAGAAAAAAACTAAAAACATATGGTGATTAAAGACAATTGTTTTCTATTGATAGCAGCATTTTCATCGAAGTCTACAAGTGTGGTTTTAGCCTTCAGACAGCTAGTCAGTTGGAAACAGCATAGAGATAGTTGTGCTGTCTGTTTTAGACTAGAGATTATTAACAACCATGTGTGGTGAGGGGGGTGTTTTGTGGTGTTTGGGTTTTTTTTGTTGGGCTCTTGTCAGTGTTTTTTGGGAACTGAATGAATAAATTTGTTTAATAGCTGTGATCAGCACAGAGGTTCATGGAGTATACATTAGGATTACCTGACTTTTCTGGCTGACATGAAATCTCTAGCTTAAAAATGCATTGGATTTTTATGCCTCTCTAGTAAAAACAGGTTTTAGCTGATTTCTTCTTTCTATTGCTCCTGATAACACCTCTAATTTCAGTACATAGATCATTGTTTTGTTTGTAATCAATAGCTGGAAGGAGTCAGAACTATCAGAGGAGTAATATCGTCTTTGGTAACAGTGGGGATGAATAACCTTTTTTATTTTAAACTATGTATGAATAACAGCAAAGCTCAAGACAAGACCATATAGAGGGGGGGAGAATTATTTTCTTTATAGCCACATAATTCTTAGCACTAAGATCCATGTGTCTGCATAGACTGGCCAGGATTTACTGTGAGGTGACAGAAGATAAGGGATGCTGCTTATTGAGGTCTTATCATGTCTCCTGGGTTCTTCTTGATTGGTGACAATAATACCCTTTGGAAGTTGAGAATGAATGTCATCTTTCATGTTTCCTTCCTGACTCACCTAATTGTCATTAGGCAATAATGCAGTCTACTCTCAGCCTTTTGTCTCCTTTCCTGGATGTAGGTTGTGCTTTTGTCTTAAGTTGTTGCTTTTTTTCTAACCTGGATGCCCTGAGAAGCTTCATGTGCATGTTCTGGGATCTTTATGCCCTGCCAATCTATGCTGTCAACTCATGCCATTCTTCCCATTTTCTGTCTTTTCTTCTGGAGCTTCCACACATGCATATTTTCATTCATGAACCTGAATCCTGTGGTCTAAGAGACCCAGGGGTTTCCTCCTGTTATGGTTCAATAGATACAGTATGCTGCTGCTGTGACCATTTATAGGTCCAACCAGTAGTGAGGCTGAACGTATATTCTCAATACACACACATGCAGTTACACCACACATGGGGGACTGTGCAGACTAATACTGATTAGAAAGCAGTGCTCCTTTGGCACCCACCTAAACACAAGCAGCATTCACACAATCATGAAGGATGACAGCCTGATACTGTTTCTCCCATCCAGTTTATCAGGAGTGAATTTTATTAGTGAACACATACACACATGCAGCCCTCTCCCATACTTACTTTGTTCAGAAACAAACCTAGATTCACAGATCCTTTGAATATTAGTGTGGACTTTAGCCTACCTAATATCCCTGCGTGCACCCTGGGCCTCTTTTACCCATTCTTTGACTCAGATCTTGGGTCTTTTCAGATGTGGGTCAAATTCTGCTTGCTGGCTGGTTCAGCTGGATTGAAGTTTGCTACCAGAATGTGTTCATTTGCTCACTCATTAACAATCACAGATCCTTCAGATATTAGCATGAGGCTTTTTAGTCCATCTAATGCCCATGCCGAGACCCCAGTCCCTTTACCTCCAGTCATCAGCTCAGACCTTGAGTTTTTCCAGATGGAAATCTCCTCCTCCTTGCTGGCTAGTTTGGCTTGAAGTATGCTAATGAGTAACACCCACACAGCACAGACATTGAGTTCACACAGTTAGAAATAGGATGTAATAAGCAGATAGCATAGTCTGCGATAATCAGACACAGGGCTTGAGCAGACAAATATACTAACCATCAGATTGCTTACACTTGAATAAGCCACTTATCCCCGCCTTCACATCCACCTTGGTCCCTTTCTCTGTCCGTGTCTCCTCATGAATAAAAAACTTGTCCCTAAATACTTTTTTTGACATCGGTCCCAGTTTTTCTACATCTGTATGCAAATTTCATATTTCTGATATCAATACCTAAGTAATCTTGCCCTTATATGGTGTTACTGATGCGGTTATCTAGATGCTGTTTTCCTTGGCAAGATTATTCTCCCCCAAAGGTGCCAAATACTCTCCTTCAGATAGCTGTGAGGTTGGCTGTTTATTGCATAACTCCTCCTAGAACACCTGTGAAAGCCATCCGTCAGGGTGCTATCTGTAACTGTTGTCAGTTTCTCACTGTTATTTGTTATGTCCAGCAATTTCTCATATAATGTCCAGTAGTTTCTCATGCTCTGTTCTGCTAGTTAATCCTCAGGCTGAGGCCTAGTCATCTCAACACTTTAACACTTAATCTATACCAGTGTCAATGTCTCCTACAAACCTGTTCTCTTAGAGCTCAGTAAACTTATAGATAAGTTTATAATACATATGTATAACATGCAGCATGATCCTGCATAGAGGAAATTTGTGGTACTTTGTTGGATATTACTCAAAGGCATTGGGTTGATCTCCCTGTGAATTTTTATTTATATATATATTTATTTATATATATGTGTGCGTGTATATATATATATATATATGAGCGCATATATTTAAAGAAACCTTCTATATGCCAAGTAAGGTTTTTTCCTAATAAAAAATGTTGGTAACTTTTAAATAGTTTTGAAGAAGAGATTTGCATATTGTACTGTCTACTGCTGACCCTCTTACAGATACTAGTATTTTTATCCTCTGAACATGTAAATTACGGCACTGTGCACACTTAGTGTGTGACTATTTCTATTACTTAGTAACAGGCCATAATTTTTTTCTAGTGTTAAAAGTCTGCTTTAGTATTTCAGGTAAACAGATCCACTTTGATTTTGTGAGATATTAACGTCACCTCAGTTGTATATTTTATTTTAAGCAGTTAAGACGATTGTTGGAGAAGAAAACTAAACCCTACCACTGTGATCTCTTAGTTAAAGAGTTTCAACAAAGATGCCTAACAAGATATCAAATATGTTCCTGATACGCTCACAGAAGATGTCTATTAATGCATCAGACATATTCTGTGCCAATATAACCATGGACATGTTTCTCCTTTTAGGTGATCTGGAATTCTGGTTCAGTCGAACAACAGCCAAAATACTGCTGATGAGTTTTTACATAGAACTGAACACACTTTAAGGAAAAAAAAGCAAACAACCATATTTTTATCCCAGAACTGGTGTTCTTCTCCTCACTGGTGTTTATCATCATAAAGGAATTGATGATGAGCTGCCTATATTGGCCTATATTTGTAGATTTTAAGGCAAAATTAAAATATGAGGTTTAAACCCTCTCCTTTTAAAAATACTCATTTGCTTCTTTATTTCTTTTCATTTAAACAAAAGTGAGAGACTTTTACTACAGTAATGTATCAAACCAAATACTGTACATATATCTGGTCTGGTGCTGGAATCAGCAATAGCTAAGCTGTGCACTGAAAGTGTGGACTAGTACATACATTCATCCATTTCGCTTTTGGCATCTACATAGTGGATACAATTTTTGTTTGCCAGGGTAAGTTAGTTCTCCTTGATTTTCTGATATTTGTACTTAATTTTAAGTGCTAATTTAAAATTAGATGGCTTCTTAAATTTAGCAGTGATGTTTTTTAAATAGTAGGGTAATGTACTGAGTGGGCAAAAAAGCGGTAGATGAACTTCATTGTAGATAAATGTAAGGAAGATAAAATAATTTAAGTCATGCTTACGTGATGCTGAGCTTGGAATGGGCAGTTACAACTCTGGAGAAAGCCCTTGGGGTCATTGCAGAGAGCTTCCTGAAATCATCAGTTCAGGGTGCAGTGGCAGCCAAAAAAACCCAGTAAAATGCTGTGCACGATCAGGAAGCGTACTAAGAACATGACAAAACATGTTTTTGCCACTACATCATAGAATCTTGGTGCACCCACGTCTTGAGCACTGAGTGAAGTTCTAGTCTCTGCAGCACAAGAAGAATGTACTGGAATGAAGAAAGGTACAGAGAATGGCAACTCAGTGGTTAAAGGAATGGAACAGATATTCTGAGAGCGCTGTTTTTCAAAGGTAGGATCTCTTGAGTGAGGAGGTAAAGGCTGGAGTGGGATATGATAGATCTTTAGAAAGCCATGAGACCACTGACTAGACTGAATGAGGAACTGTTACTCTTCAAATCCCTAGCAGTAGAACAAAGCACGTTTAATAAGACTAATAGGAAGGAAGCTTAAAACAGTTGAGAAAGAGACCTTTTTCTTCTAATAGCAGATAGAATCTTCAACTGCCATTAGGTCTGTCTGCTGCTGTGCTTTGCATTTGAAAGATACTTAGTAAAAAGGCCAGCTGTGTTTCAAAGAGAGTCCTAAACAGAGCAGATAAACATAAGGATAAACGGGAAGGGAACTATGAACTGACTTCTCATTGGGCTTAGCATGGGACTAAGTGTCAGAGTCCACCTTTGGTGGAAGAAGAGGAGAATCAGGATCTCAGAAGATTAGTACACAAAGTGCACAAATCGTTGTATTTTTTTAAGGGGAAATAAAAACCATTACAACAAACTGCATGAACAGCAATTGTGAAACCCAAACAATTCACATTGCAGATACATGAACAGGCAGAAATTAAACCCTTGTGAGTGTGTTGATCCTAAACTCGTCATCTGAACTTAGCGTACTCATGTTACGTTCCATTTTGGTTAATGTGCTCAACACCACCACCATCTCCCTTTCATCTCCATCTCTGTTTATTCCACAGCATTACTGGAAAGAGAAAGATCATGTTATCAAATAATGTTGAAATTATACAATTATGCATTGAGTAAAACTGGATGGTATGATCCCAGGGAATAGAGATTTTAATCAAAACATTTTGCATTTTTCACATAACAATGATATGCCCTGATGGCTTTCATTATTTTCCCTTGACTGCATGTGCGGAATATTTGCCAGCTATGTATTGGATTATTTTTTCTGCTGCTTGTTAGTTACGTTACTTATAGCTGTGTTACATTTTTGATTGTAACAGGATATTATTTTATCTTTCTGTTTAATTTGATCAGAGTTAAGAATCGTAAGCCATGAATGAAATGGGTAGTATTCAGCCTGCAGAAATGGCGTGTGCTTATTGTGCCAGACCAAGTAAAAAGATTCCTACATCCAGAGGTACCTCCTGGATGTAGTCTTGATGGTGCTGCCATATCCTTTGCTTCCAAACACATAAGAGGAAAGGAATATCTAAATCAGCAGCTTAATAATACAGGACTAAAGTTATTCTCCCTGTCACACAGAAGCAAAGAAAATCTTTATGATTACTATGGAAACACTGACTGCTGTGCAATGTGTTCTGCCTGTGCAAAGCTACAGGGTTTTTCAGTACATAGTCAATCTAGCCTGGATCAAAGTGACATTATACTGCATGATTTCACTATTTTTAAATATTATCTTAGCATCTCTGCCATACCTTTCTAAAGAATTGTCAATTCTTTATGAATTTGTGTAATTTTATTTCATTGATGAGTGCTAATTTCTTATGAATCATTTTCCTAGTTTTAAGAAAATAAAATTTAAGATCAGACATGACCTGACTTTATACTATAAGGGGAGTAGGCAGCAAAAACGGCTTCTGGATTTTCTGGCACTCTCTATTTGAAGCGTTGCAGTCATATGAAGAGGCCCTTGTCCGGGCTGCTTTTCTCACCTAATCAGAGTTTACAAAAACCTAAGTGACAGCAATCGTTTACCTCAGATTGGTGTAGCTTGATGTTTGTTTATTGCTGCTGTAAATCCTGAGAAAATGCCTCCCCCTCCTCATTTTTTACTTGTGACTGAAAACGCAAGCTGGCAATGTCAAGTGTTCTGATGTTTGAAAGGGGGAAAGAAAGACTTGTTTCTGGTGTTTCTCACTCCTCTTAGCTTAGATAAATTTTTTGAAGTTTCTTTGCGATTTGCTTGGCTTTAACTGAGAAGAGAATCAGGCCTTTAATAAGTGAAAACATAGAATATGTAGAGCATTGGGTAAAAAAAAATAATAAATACCCAGATTACAAAATTAATGGCTTTTTTTTCTACTGTATATTCCTTATCTTGCTCTTATTGATGCGAATGCCCTAGGAGATTATGTACTTTATTTGTAACAGATGCATTCTGCAGATTGCTCAAGGAACAGCTCTAGCAAGAGGAATGTGGGGGAATATACAGTAGTGTCATATAAAGGCCCTATTAATCTCTATTAAAAATCTTTCTAGGATGTCGCCTGAGTTTGATGCAAAGTGATTCTTGCTTTTCAGTTTCTGGATTAATGAAAATGGAATAGAAGAGAAGCAGAACAAAGCAGCTGTCTTGTTCGCTTTCAACAGTTAAATTTTTTCTGCCCAAACTAAAGCATCTGCTCAATGTAATCCTTCATGTATCAAACTGCAGTGATATTAATTGCAATATTCTATTGGAAAAAGTGAGCTTTTTAAGTCCTTCTTTTTTCCTACAGTCAGATATACATATGCACAGCATATTTATTTCTGTTCCTCAGCTGGGCTTTTCAAATTTGTTTCAGCAATGCTGTTAGAGAGGCAGTAAGGCAGCTTTCAAGAAGGACTTTCAAGAAGTCTGTTCTAGCTAAAATGTCTTAGACATGATAGAAGTACCTCAGTCAATGCTCTTGAATGGCGAACAATGCAGTTCCAGAGCAGAAAAATGAACTTGCAGTGAAAATACTTCTAACTGGCAAACTTAGGCTCTGGTATTCTTAGTATTGTCACTAGGAAACTCCGTTCCTTAAACCTAATGATTTAGTAGTTATTAGAACTGCATAATGAACAGCAGCTTTATATGGAAACATCAGATGTGTAGCTTTATTAGCCTTTGAGCTGTTGAAGCTTTCCTTCCATGAGAAAAAAAAAAAAAAATGTGATCTTTCCTGCACAAAAATTCCTATTCTCTTAACCCTAGAACGTTTTTTATAGAGTCTTGTGTTAAGGCAGAAATGTGGGGCTTAGCTCGTAATGTGAGCCATGACTTGAAGTAATGCTACAAAAACCCACTCAGTATACTTTTATCTCTTATTAGGAAAATTGCTGCTTATGATGAAGAAATTCAACATCTCTATGAGGAAATGGAACAGCAAATCAAAAAGGAGAAAGAGCAGTTTCTCTTGAAAGTGAGTGTCTCTCTGTTATTGTGGGCATGGATTCTGCTCCTGGTTTTATACTCATTCTGTGTGTGAAATGAAAGCCCACAAAATGTGTTTCACGACGGAATAAGAAAAAAACGTCATTTGCCTCACTGCAACTTTTGTACTGATCCAGGCTCTGCAACTTCAAACTAAGTGACTTGTTGGATGAGAGGAGCATTGATGTCCTGTGCTCAGTGGTTGGCATACAGTAGCAGCTGGCATTCTTTTGAAAGTCAACTGAACTACAGCCTCATTGTATTATCGATGCTGCTGTAAGTCCAACTTCTGGTCACAATTAGGAAAAATGCTCTTTGAGGTTGTTCAGAGCAGCACTAATCCTGCTGAGTTCTGCAGTCTCTGCTTTTGAGGAGGGGATAAGTTCTCACTGAAGAGCAACAACAGATAAATCAAGTGATGGTAATTTCTGAAATCACCACAGCTATTTGCAAACTAAACATAGGTCATGTTCTTTTGTCACCACCATGGTGCTTCCAGAACACCTGACAATGAATTCCCTTTTCTTACGAAGTCTCCTTTAAATCTCTTCTACTGCTTTTATAGTCTGTTCTTAGGATTTTTCTGTCCTGTTTTTTCTCCTAAAACAAGGAAACTAACAAGAACTCACGGTATGCTCCAGGAAAGAGTCATCTTAGAATCATTTAGGTGGAAAGGTACCTATGCTGCTCCTAACTTTCAAACTAGATCAGGTTGCTCAGGGACTTGTGCAATTGAGTTTTGAGTATGCAAATGATGGAGATTCCACAGCTTCTCTGGGTGGCCTGGGACAACCAATCAGGAGCTACTGGCTCATGCCTGTTTGTTGTCTTGAAAGCAGTCATACAAATGAAACCAATATATGGTTTCAAACAACACGTGGTACACAAAATGTTGCCAAAACTAGTGGATATCCATCAGTTATTGCCTCTATTCTCAATCAAATATGATATCTAAAAAATCCTTTTGTGATCCAAATATATAAAGTATTTTTTTGTTTCCTGACATAAAGTGTGTTAGAGCAAAGAGAGCCTTAATCTAAGAAAGAGCCTTCCTGTGTAAGGAATCAGTCTTTTCACTTGCCTCACAGGGTAGTGAACCTGACTCATAAATTTCAAGTTTTTTCCGTTCCAAGCTGATGAGCAGTTTTTAGTGGTGGATGAGATGAACCCTTTAGATAAAGTTTGTATATCAGCTGAAGTGTAAAAATTATTTGCAACTTTGCCTGACAGCAGTTGTTGTGGAAGAAATGGTTTATATGCTCTTAATAGCGCACACTGAAGTTGTATTGAAAATCCTAAAACAACAAAGACTTTTCCATAAGCAATGATTGTTGGATCTCCTAATTAGTTGTATATTTGAGGTAAAGCCATTTCTTTCAAGCTTTTTCATTAAAGCTTCCTGCTGAAGCTATTTACAGTTTAGTCAGCATTCACGCTAATGGTTGTCAGACACTCAAGAAGTATTGTTTCTTGGTATGATTAATTTGGGATTTGGGGAGATCTGACTGTTAAATTCTTTCTCTAATGCAAAGTCTCACAAAGACTTTACAGCCTGGAGGGATGCATTGATGTCATATAAAAGGGGAATTATTATGGCTTGAATGAAGAGCAGCTCTTGAAGAATACATTTAAAGAAATTGGTAAGATGCAAATAAGTACAAATTGTAGCTATTTACAATACTTAATACCCTGCTGACTGAAGGTTGTACAAAAGGAGCAATTAGTCTGTCTTTTTTACTTGGATGTATATTCTTCCACTTAAGAAACCAGTTAACATGCATTTGTTTACCTCATTACGCGTACTGCTGGAGGGGAAAAGAATGTAGGAACCACTGCTGTCTTGAGGGAATTTTTATTTTTGTTTAGAGGCATTTTCCTGGGGACCTTAGAGAATAGAAGCCTGTTGTGGAGGAGTAGGACATATTCTCAGCTGATATGAACTGCTGGAACCCGATTTTACTCAGGGGAGGTCTGACAATTTGTTTCAGCTGAGGAGTGTCTGAAGGAGCAATCCCAAATAGAACTGGGAGTTCCCAGTGACTGCGGGATACTTAGATAGTGGACAGATATATAATTGCTAAGTGAATGGCAGAGCCTGAAGCCCAGATCACTTGCTTATACTAGTGGAACATCTGTGACAAATTGTTGTTAGCTATGAATTTTAAAGGTACCAGGTATTGTTTCTTTTACTTCAACCTGAGTTGCTGTGCTCTGTGTCAGTAGCCTGTATCTCCCATGTCAATCCTGATATCTTGTATGTGAGTTACAGTATGACTCCATAATAATTTAAATTTGTCCAGGTTGTTTCCATCAGTGCATTCTCATCACTCTTCTGAGTCAGCAGTTGTCTGGTTCAGGAAACCAAATGTGCAGAAAGCTATTCATATTTTTGCTTGTTTAGCTCTCTGAAACAGCTCACTGCTGCAACAGATAAGCATGAATGCCAGTAGTGTATAAGAGGATAAGGGTATGTGCAGCTGGAAATGGGAGGATGCATTCTAGCTTCATTGATTTAGGTTGGCTAAGCTCCTAAGGCTCATGCCTAAGATAGAAGACTTCTGCCTCCACTTTGTAGATTTGATGCCTACTCATGTGCCATCAACACGTCCTGTAGCAACTGCAGTCATTCAAGTTGCTGGACTGCACCAGTTTACAGAAGCTCTAGATTCATGAGTGATACCATCCCTAAATTGAGTTCTGTCAGTAGCTCGTTATGTTCACTGTGAAAAGCTTGCTTATTATTTTCATGCCCGATTCCTTATGTCTCCTCCTGCTGATGAAATTGTGCTGGTCTGTTAATACATTTCCTCTTTGAATTTTGCAGGACACAGAGAGGTTTCAGTCCTACAGTCAAGAGCTGGAGTGCAAGCTCCTGTCAAAAGAACAAGAACTGGAACATTTGGTTCAAAAACAGAAAAGGGTACTAACCGATATCATTCAGAGTTAAAAAATAGATAATTTTTATTTGTTCATATGATTTTCTTTAAGTACTATTTTAGGTCCCAAAAATGCAAGTTGGTGTGATGTGGTTCTGCCAAACTGTGACCCTCTGTTGCTTTTGTGTCAAGAGTGTAAATACTGGAATGCATTTAAAAGTGAACTTATGACTGCTAGACTTCTACTCATGTGCTTGGGAAAAATGCTACCCTTTATTTCTAAAGCAGTTTTCCTTTCATATGATAAGATGAAAAAAAATGCTCCAGGTATTCTCCCCAGGTATTAGGTTAATTTTATGAACATGTAGCAGAATTCTACTGCCTTCAATGTGCTAGGAACTGGCTTAATGCCCAGACAGCTCAAGAGCAGAGAACAATGATTTGGGTCTCATAGTGTACACCTTTGCTCAAAGCTTGTGCCAACTACTCATTTACTTGTTTTGGACGATTCAGCACTATGGATTTGAAATGCTCCCTCCTGAACAACCTGCTCATGATACATCTCTCTGTGATAACAGTTTTATAGCAGTGCATGGTTCTCTTGCATGGTAACAGCCTGTCAAGTTCCCATATTAAAGCCTGATGTGTTTTAATTCTTAAAATGCATGGCCTGTGTGGGGAAGCAGAGTATTTGTGCATGTGTGAACTTGCTGTAAAGTGTCTCCAAGGTCAGTGCATGAAAGACAAGGGAAAAGGGGTGACACTGGAATTTAAAGGGCTGAAATGGAATGCTGTGAAACCAACTCCCTCTGTAGAATATGAATATAAAATACATGTGAAATCTTTTTTCCTGGCAGCAGTGCTTGGGAGTGCCAGTCCTGGGAAGCAGGACAGAAGTAAGGGGGGAAGGGAAGGAAGAGGAAAAAGAAGTTTGAGGTCAGTTTCCTAGTTGTGTGTAGTTTTTACATCCTCGTCTAAGGAATGAATCCAGGTGCTGCTGAAGCTGATGGGAATTGTAGGATTGTACTTCAGTAAGAGGAGAGACAAATCTCTAGCTTACTATAATTATGCAAGTTTAGCTGATGAGGCTATAGGACTGAACTAAAAGGCCATTACATAATTGAAATCAACTGCCCGATGTTAATTACCTTTGTTCAGTATCACTGTGAATCAAAATAGATGTGGTTTTATGCAGGCTGTTTACCACATTGCAGCACTATAGTGAAATAATCTATACTTTGAATATGTCTGTGGGGGCACACAAATCAGGCATTTTTCATCTGAAGCTAACTGCAAAAATATAATAAATTATTTATCATAATTTTGTAATTATTATATTTTAATATTATCTTTTTTTTTTTTTTTTGCTTTAAAGCTATGTTTGAAACTTAGTTATCAACCAGTAGTTCTGTAAAACCATTTTCCTGTGGTTGTCTAAAATATATGTGTTCTAAATTTGGTATAAAAACCACAGAAGCTATTCAAAGGCTTACACGCAATTTTAAGCCTGGTCTAATCCAGTAATGTAGGCAGCAGTATCAGGAAGTTTTATCTTATGATTATTGTCTACATTGCCTGTTGTCTGCTATTGCCTATCTTGGAGAACATAAAACAATGTCTGTGCTATTTTTATTAGTATTTTTTTTAATCTAATTTTATGTTTTCCTTTTCTATTCATTGCACTGTTTTTTATTAATAGTATTACTGTGTTTTCTATTTTATTTGTAATTTCTATTATTTATAATTTCCCCTCTCCCTTACGAATTTGCATGAGTCTCAACAAGAGTGCTTTTGAAGGACAGGATCTTCATAAAAATTAAACTATCCCATTTTATTTTTATGGAAAGGAAGCTTTGTTGGACAAATGGAATTCACTACTTCTAATGATGTGATGAGTGAGATATAATTTTATTCAAATGATTGATGGATTGATGGCATTTGAAACTTTTGTCATTCAACCAGCTGATTGGTACCCATTGTCAATCTTATAGATAATATTCAGGTGTTTTTTTTCTGGTATAGCAGCCTAGCCTGTTTATTTGAATGCTTAACTCAGTGTAGTTAGAGGCAGTGTTTTGTACATATATTTTTCTAATTCCTAATGATAATCTCTGAGAGTGAGTCTCATCTTTCTTTAGATCTGTTTTTATAGTACTATAACCCCACTCATTTTCTGCTATTACTCTTCACTCACCTAGATATCAGTGTGTGCTAGGTTAGCTTCCACCTGTCTAATGTTTGCCTTATCCAGAGCGCTCTGTCACTTTTGCCTCCTCCTCTTGCATGGAAATATACTTTGTTAATTAAATCTATTCTTGCAGATGGTAATGGTAGCTTGGTTTAATTACAACTTCCATGCTTGATTATATGAGAGAACCCCTTGTGAGTAGTACAAATGCTTTTTCCCAAACTTCATTAATAAGTCTTTTTCTTTCTTTTTTTTTTTTTTTAAATACAATGTAATTATTCCTATGTTGGAAATTACTATCAAAAATGTGAAAGGGAACTTCCAGATAATATGAGTTCAGTGTTGTTTTTGCTGATTTAGCCAGAGGAAGTCTCCCTTATGAGGGTCTTCTGCCTGGTGAGACTGAAATACTGATCTGATTCCATGTTGACTGGCCTTACGTAGGCCAAGATTCCTTTGGCTAGGCCTTTTTGCTGGCTACCATGATCTTGAATTGTCAGCTTGCTCTACATGGCTTAGATAAAGCACAAGGCATTCTTGATAGTGTTCCTCAAGGGATGTGTGATGGCATGTCTCAGAAGGAGGCACTGGGGATAGAGGATGTCTAGTGTAACATCTAAGGTACAGAATTTTGTATTAGGGGAAGAAAGTAGGTGTGGACCAGGTAAAATGCAGGAGAGTTACTGGGCTTCTCACATAAAATGATGGGTTCTGTGTTGATGACAGCCACTGAAGAGCATGATCTTGGGATTCTGAGTGAGAGATCCATGAGAACATGGATCAGGAGCACTCAAAAATGCAAATCAAGTGATAGGATTGTTAAGAAAGGCATAAAGAACAAAATAATCCCCAGTCTTATGACACTATAAATGTTTCATCTTTCACATGCACCTGAAATAAATTTGAAAAAAAAAAAGAGAAAAAATACAGAAAGGATGCTGAGCTGAGAACAAGGGAATGCACAGAGAGTGCTTAATGTATGTGTCTTTGAGGGACAGCAATAGCTGTCCTCAGCAACAGTTTGTTTGTATTGGACGATCCCAGTTCTTTACTCGATTTTAAACTTGTGAATTTTTCCTCCCATTTTTGTCAAAAAAAGAGAATATATACCATCAGCTACTGTGTCTCTGCTTGACTTGTGGTTAATTCTTTCTGCTTCTTAGATTTTCTTAAACATTACTGTGGGCCATGAGCCTTTCCCAATCAATTTTCATCTACTTGATGACCATGGAAGCCAATTTGCAGCTCCAATAAACGGCTAGAGCCTATAGGGTCTATGCCATTCTATACTAGCTGAACATCCACCTAATGAGTTATTCCACTGTATTGAGAGTTGTTTAAATGAATGCTTTAAAAGTAGTGTTTGGCATCACTTAAAGGATTGTATAGGCACAGTGAAAGGAAGGAGCTCTGTATTGCTGTGAAATAACCCTTTCTCCTCGTGTTGTGTCCTGGGGTTTAAATATTATGAGCATCTGCTATTGAGCAGTTTCAACATAATTGTTTTCTCACAAGAGTAAGCACCAGGATTTATAGCAATATTTTTCTAACATGAGTACCTATGATTCTGGGAGCTGATGATGGCTACCATTGCAGTTACATTTCCAGGCATGTCTCTGTGTAAGTTTTCAGATGGCCATAGTATTCTGTAAGAGGCATTTCTGCCTGCAATTTGTTGGGTTTTGAACTTTCTGAAAGTTCGTCTTCGTGTGATCACTTTTTGCTTCTCCCAAAACCACTCCTCTGGATAAGAAAGTCTTGTCTTCTAGTACCTGAAGCATCTGGTCTTTTACTTAGAATAGATAACTTAATTCTGTCAAGGAATGGAAGCAATACTCAGGAACTGCGGTGATCTATCAATGTAAACCAACATTGCTCAGCAGTAATGTAATGCCCAGCTAGTCAGTGTTCCATATGAACTGTGAGCCTGCTGAGGCTACAGTTCAGCAAATATGTTAAGCTGGTGCTGCTGCTGAGGTAGGTGCTCCCACTCTACTCTTGTTCCTGACCTTTCACAATCCCAGCTAGAAAGTATTTTCTGCTTTTGTTTTGAACCTGGGCCTTAAGGTTGCATTCAAAACCAAGACTAGAACAACAGCAGTGTTGTGGACCACAAACAGACTGGCAGAGCTGGGTAAGGACAGATTTTGGTTTGGGTGAGCTCTGCTTGTTGGGATGTGCAAAATGAGAGTTCTAACAAAATCCTCCGTTGTGTCTCAGATCTGGAGGTTTTAACTGGTATCATTGTAATGCTCCTAGTACATTTTACATCCCTTAAAATCCATACTGAAAAAAAAATTAAAAAAAGCTTTTCTATCTTCAGGTAAGCAGTGCCTTCCCTAATATGAAGTGGTCTAATTTTAGTCTACTTAACTTTTGCTGTCATCTTAATTTGCTCGGTTAGCCAGGGAGAAGCAGGTGGAACTTCTTTACATACATCTGCTGTTATCTGTTTCACAGGGAAGATGTATCTTTCTTCTGTATATACTTTAGAGAGTGAATATAAAAGTGAATAAAAAAGCTCTAATTCACACTTCTAGGCAGATTTAGCTGAGATGGCAGAAAGGTTACTGCTTGTTGATATTACTGGGGATGGGAAGGTTTATCAGCTACCAGATTTAAATCTAATAGTTTTTAGGAACTCTGAATCGCCCTGTGTAGGCCTTGTCATTGTGGGAAGTTGTCTAAAATAGCAGTTGTGAATATCAACTAAGTACTGCTAATATGCTCTGTAAACACCTTTTTTGTGTTTTTTTTCTGGTGCATTTTTGAAATGGGTGAAATTCAAACATAGAGTGGAATGGCTTTGTTTTTGTGTAACATAATTATGTCTGTACACAGAACAGTGGAAGAGCACCGTATGTGTTTTATTCATATGGCGGCTTTGATAGAAGTAGCTTCCCTATTCAACTAACCTCTAAGACTTGACTTGAAAGCCTCAAAACCAAGATGCCTCAGTTAGTTATAATACTTTCTGTTTTCTTTTCTTCCATCCCAGTTAGAGCAGCAATGTACAGAACTTCTCAGTGGCAAAGAAGAAACCAAAGTAGAGAACACCAAGCTGAAGCTGACTAACCAGGAGCTGCTGAAAGAACTGGAGAGAACATCTCATGAACTAAGCCTGGCTCAACAACAGTTACAGGTGCTTCAGGAGGAGGCATCAAGACTACATGAGGAGAAGGAAATGTATGTCTCCAGCTGCAGTGGTTCTAGAGCATTTGCTTAGCGTGCCAGTGAGCCTTTTTCTCAGGGTATTCAGTGCTGTGATTTAAGTTTGTGTCATAAGCAGAAACCACCAGCAAAGCCAAGTGCAGTTCTAGTAATTTTTCCCCAAGTAATTCAGCATTTTTTCTGTAGCATATCTGGCTTCTACAGAATCTTTTGCTACTTCTTCAAAATGTCAGTGTTCTCCCATCCCCCATCCCCCATTTGTTGAAGGTGTTTGCAAATAAAAATCAGTTTAATTGGTTAAAAAGTATGTCTTAGTTTTGAAATACCAGTGGGATTCCTTACAGAAATTACAGTTGTGGCACATGATGCTCCATCCTCCTCAAAGCTAAGTCTATCTGAAACTTGCTTCTCAGAAAGTACTGTGGCTATGAGACGGCTAGGATGTGCTTCTTTTCTTCATCAAAAGCAAGTCTAGTACATAATTTCTGACCAAGGAGCCTAGCCAGCAAGATAAAATGTAGCTTATGCAGTTAAATCACAATTCACACAAGGACTTACGGCAGTCCAGAACCATCATTTTGGGGCTTTCAGTTCAAATGCTTTGGATTTCAGATACTGACTCTGAATTAAAATATATTTTTCAAGAAGAAATATTTACAATTCATATTTTGAGGGTTAGAAATGGCCTTTAAATGACAGATCAATCTACCTGTCTTACTCCAGCCTGCTGCATAAAGCAAAAGTTCCATTACCCTGAAGCTGTAATTGGCAGAAATGTTCACTGAAGTCCATTTAATGGAAGATAATTTAAAAAAAAATGCTCAGGGATCTGTAAAACCCTTTGGTGCCAATGGAGAGCACATGGATGCCAGACTGTGGTGCATATCTTGCCAGACTCTATACATTTCAGCAATGAACTACGTAACTCAGAGCTGTGGCTATTTGGCATATTTCAGGATAGAGCAGAATATTAGATCAAATGTCATATTCTCTCTCTGTTAAGCTTTGTGCCAAAATCTACTTAGGTATTACTAATTTAGTTTTTCTTGAGGGTATAAATAATGAACTTTGTTGATAAATGATTGTTAAAGAATGGCCACTGCATTTAGAACAATAATTTTAAGATTGCATGTTTGATGTGCCTTTTGGAAGTAGACAGTAGAAATATTCCTCCTCAAGGTGTTTTGTTTCCTATTTGAGACCTCTCTTCTCAGATCCAGAGCAAAGGCTGTGGAATGATCTGATTTTAAAGCTACAGAGGAAATCTGCGCAGTGGTCAGACTGCTGAATAATACTACTGCATTTACAAAGCACTTTGGATTCAATAGTGTTTATGGAATTAGAGCTCAGCCCTACTCAACTGCACCTGCAGTGTTGCTTTAAACATCTTTATCAGTCTGGTAAGACCTGAGCTGTTGAAGCAGGTGTAATGTTCAGACTGTGCACAGGAAGAACTTGAGACTTCACTGAAAGGCAGAAAACATTTAAGGCCAGACACCAAGTTGCATTAAGTCAAAGTCAATGGTGTAAATCTAGTGTAAAAATCTGAGGCGCTGTGTCCAATGTTTAAGGCTGCATAATTGTTAAAGTCAGGAACTGAAAAGAAATTGTAGGGAATATAGATGTGTAAGCCTGACATATGGTTCCAGCAGCAAGATAAACTCTAATTTTGGATAAAGTGTTACATGGTCTTTAGTGGCCGTGAGTGAGGATTTCAGCAGTATGTCTTCTCTGAATGATGCAAGTGCCAGTATCAGCGTATATTAAGCTCTCTGGATGAAGAAATTATAAAGCTATAATTTTTTTAAAAAGAACCTCTACTCCTTCTGCTGCTAACTCAAACTGCTGTGCTACTGTGGGCCTTATACTGAATAAACTTTTTTAAAATTAGTAACCATTCATGCAGAATAAAGTCTACAGGTTTGGAGAAGCTGAAGTCTCGAATGTGGATACTCCTAGGGGGAAGCATTTTAGCATTGTTGTTGCCATGGTTAGAACAATTTTATTTATTTATTTTCATTACAGGGAGGTGTACCGAGTGACAGAAACCTTACAGAGAGAGAAGTCAGGACTTCTGAAGCAGCTGGATTTTTTAAGGTAATGCAGCCCTTACATTCAAGAACTTCTTGCATCATTCTAGAGGTACATTAAAGGATGAAATTATGTTGGGATATGTACTGAGTATAGATGTCCAGGTGTTGGCAGTGGGGTGCCGCAGTGTTGGCCTCTGTGCCAGAGAGGAGAGGTTGGGACTGCCCCATGCCAGACACAGCCGGTTCCAGCCGGCTCCAGTGGATCCACTGCAGGGCACAGCCGAGCCCCTCAGCCAAGATGGTGGCGCCTCTGCGAAAGCGTGTGTAAGAAAGGGTAGAAAACACTGTGCAGCAGTTGAGAGAGAGAAGTAAGAACAAATGTGTGAGAAACAGCCCTGCAGACAGCAGGGTCAGTGAAGAAGGAGGGGGAGGAGGTGCTCCAGGTGCTGGAGCAGAGATTCCCCTGCAGCCTGTGCAGAGCCCACGCAGGAGCAGGCTCCTGGCAGGAGCTACGGCCTATGGAGAGGAGCCCATACAGGAGCAGGTTTTCTGGCAGGAACTGCGGTCCATGGGGGACCCACACTGGAGCAGTCTGTTCCTGAAGGACTGTGCCCCACGGAAAGGATCCATGCTGGAGCAGTTTGTGAAGGACTGTAACCTGTGGGAGGGAACCCACACTGGAGCAAGGGAAAAGGGCGAGGAGGAAGGAGCAGCAGAGAGGAGCTGTTATGAACTGACCACAACCTCCCTATTCCCCATCCCCCTGTGCCACTCGGGGTTGGGGAGGAGGTAGAAGAGTCAAGAGTGCAGGAGTGAAGTTGAGCCTGGGAAGAACGGATGAGGAGAAGGTGATTTTAGTTTTGTCTTTGTTTCTCATCATCCTACAGTTGAGTCTGTTTTGTCTGTGATGACGGTTGGTAAACAATCTTCCTGTCTTTATCTTGACCCACAAGCTTTTCCATCTTATTTTCTTCCCCTGTCCTGTTGAGGAGGGGGAGTGAGAGAACGGCTGGGTGTGCACCTGGCAGCCAGCCAAGGTCAACTGGCCACAGGATAATGACACAAAAGGTAACAAAAATGCTTACAAAAGACAATATGTCTTTTGTAAGCCCCATCTTGTGTACAGTAGAAGGCAGTACACATGGAAGATTTGCTTTGTTTTGACAATTCAGTATTGTAGGAAAATCTCTGTTCCAAAATTTAAATGTAAAACAAAACAATGGTGAACTGTTCTAAGCTGGTTCTGTGGTAGAAGCCTGGCCACAGGAGACTTGAAGCTGACTAAAAGGCTCTGTTGTTTCTAAAGTGATGGGAGTACAGCCAAAACGAAGATTCTTTCCCCAAAATGTTTATTTGTAAAATTATATAAGAATATGGTTAGCAAGTTTTCTCTGTAACATTTCTGTGTTGATAGACTTCAAAGTTTGGAGTTGTGTTAATTGTAACCCTCTTTTTAATGTGCAGCAATGTTAGTTTTTGTTTGCTCAATGGTAAGTTTGCATGGGCCGTAGATTGTACTTGCCTGTAGACCTTCATTCACTGCGTTTCCTTCAGGAGGCCTCATTTTAAAGTTACCTAAAAAGTTCCCATGCTTGAGGAAAGGCTTTTACTTTGCAGTGTGTTTCCCATAGGCCACTCCATGTGGTGTGGTCTTGCCTGCTGCTGGTAAAGGGGCCCTAGAAACATCTGAGAGCAGAGGTTGTTTCTGTTCACCAAGGCTGTAATGGCTGCTCAGTCTCTTTTGTGGCCAGGCCAGCCATAGGTGGAGACAATGAATGATGTGTGTTGTCAGATCTGATCAGAGCTGGCTGATTGCCTGGAGTGTCCATTTCTTGACATTTTCATCTCTTCTGTATAATGAATGGAAGATCGATGTTTTCCGAGGGAGACTTTTCCATGGCAGGCACATCTGTAGCCCTCAGAGGGACATAACTGGCCTTCACACCTGTCACCAGATGAATAGAGATGGTGTTCATTACACCCTCTCCACATGAGGAAGTCATCGTTACTGTGAAAAGCTTTAAACATTCTAATTTAGAGTAAGTGAAAGGATATTGACCATCACTGATTTCTATGTGTTAAGGCATTTGTTTTGATAAACTACAGAATGAGGGCCAGATGCCAGCTGGCTTTAATCAGCATAGCTGTGCTGGAGATTCAATGGCCCAGACAGGGAACTGGCTGTGGTGAGAATATAAATAAAGCATGATCAAGGGTGGAGATATGCCAAATTAAAGTGCATTTGTCTTGCCTTTTACACTGCCAAGTGTCCAGTCTGTCTGTTAGTGTTGAGTAGAAAAGTCAGCAGTTCTAAATACTTGGCCTCAGTTTTTCTTTTATTTGTGTTCTCTTTGCAGGGAGAGGAACAAACATCTCAAAGACGAACGTGACGTATTTTTACAGGTAAACAACTACTATTTTCAAACCCAGTGTTGAGCAAGCACATATCAGAACAGGGGATTAAAAGAAGGGGATTAGAAGGATGTGCAGGAGACAGACTCTTCTGCTACTTAAATCTTGCTCCGTTCTTAATTTATATCGTCTTTTTTCTCACTTGAGAATAAAATTTTTAAATTTGGTGAACAATTTCAAGAGCTACATTTTTAAAATTATAAAGTTGGAGCTATCTTGAGGGAGATGAATGTATTTTATAAGAAGCTAAGTATGCAATCATGAGAGGACAAAATAACCTAAAAATTGAACAATTAAATTGTGTTAATCTGTTCAGTCAAGAGTAGCTAATATCCTGAAACATTTACACAACAATACAATATCTGAATACCTGAATCAGTACCTGAATATCTATCGGTACTGTGTAAGAGCAGACCACATTAACTTTTTATCCAGCAGCAGAGAATGGGCCCCTAAGAAGTTCCAGAAGTACCCTGGCTTATGGAGACTAAGGCCACTTAGTTTACACTTGTTTGTGTTCTTATTCCTACAAGAAGCTTCTAGTGTAAATCACGATGTATCTATTGACTTCTTTTCATGACATTATGCTGTTTTATTGTGGTCCACTTAGTTTACAAAGAAGATGAATTCTTGCAGGATCTGGAGCTTCCATGTTCTGGTTGTTTATCAATTAGGATTTTGAAGCATTTATACGTCTAGGAATTTTTCTACAATTTTTTCTTTCATATTCATTGCATTATTTAAGCATTAGGAATGAAGACAGTTAACCATAATGAACAACAGGAGTAAATTAGTAAGAAGTATTCTGTATTTCTGCAGAAATGCAAAACAAGTGTTCCAAAAGCCAGCTGGAAGCAAAGATCAGGGTCTGTCATTGGGAAATACATAGAGGGCAAGGTGCTGCCTAACAGGTAAGAACTTTTTTTCATGTGTTCCCTGTTTGAGTATCACGAGGCTTATAGAAAGAAAATGTGGAATGTTTTCTTTCTGATACCTTTGGACTTTTCAAAGCATGTATTTCTAAATTGTCTGTCACTGTAAGATTACTGTGCTCTTTAAGAAATCTGGAAATAAAGAGGCAAATTTTCACATAAAGAAGTGTACTGTCTGTAAAGGCAAGAGACTTCCCCATTGTGGATGAGTATATGCTGGGAGGCACAAAAAGCTTGCCCATTACCCTATGTTGATGTGGTACAATGTCCTTGATAACTCCCTGAAAAAGTACACGTCCTCCCCTCTCATTGTAGAGGACAGCAGTCCTATTGTAGAGTATGGGATGTGGAACTAGTAAAACATGGAGAATTTAATTCTTAACTGTGTGACTGTAAACTTGAAATCAACAGGAACAAGATGGTGATCTCAGTGAAACACTAGCATGTTTCCTTTGAGACAAGAGGAGCTGGAAAGAAGACTAGTGTTTCACTTTGAAATAGCAGCTAAGACAATGTCTCTGCAGGCATAGGGTCATGAAGTATAAGGAGGGAAAGCTTTCAGAGACAAAGTTTAGTAAGTTCAGTACTGAGAAGTGGAGCATAATTGGCAAAAGCAATTATGGCACAAAAATGATAGAAAAATTTAGGTGAGAAGGACCTCTGATGTCTCTAGTTCAGTCTCCTGCGCAAACAGGTATAACTCCAAAACCAGATAAGGTTGATCAGGGCCTTGTTCAGTTGAGTTTTTGAACATCTGGATGGAGGTCCCACAGCTGCTTTGGGCACCTGTTCCCTTGCTGCACGAGTCTCATGAAGAAATTTTGTTCCCTGTATCAAGTCAGCATTTCATAGAATCATAGAATCATAGAATCATTAAGGTTGGAAAAGACCTTTAAGATCATCGAGTCCAACCATCAGCCTAGCACCCATGCCCACTAAACCATGTCCCGAAGCGCCACATCCACACGTTTTTTGAACACCTCCAGTGTTGGTGACTCCACCACTTCCCTGGGCAGCCTGTTCCAATGCTTGACTACCCTTTCGGTGAAGAAAATTTTTCCTAATATCCAATCTCAACCTCCCCTGGCGCAACTTGAGGCCATTTCCTCTCGTCCTCTCTTATTGCAACTTGCATCTGTTGTCATTGCACACATCTGAGAAGACTCTGGATCTATTTTATCTACACTCTCCCTTCTGCTGGATCCCCAATTAGCCTTTTTTTCATCCATATTAAACAAACCCATCTCTCTCCTACCTGCTAAAGAGAGAATTAGATTACACATAGAAAGGCTCTGGGTTAGGGGGTTGTTTTATTCTTCCAGAATAGAGGGGGGGAGGGGAGTAGGAAATTACAGTAGAGAAATTTACTTTAGCTATCCCATGAGGTTAGAAATGAGGCTAATCTGATGTTTTATATTCTGGTTCAGGTTTTCCCCTTAAGTTATTAGCTTTCCCCATAATGCTTATAATTATCAAGCATGATATATATATACACATTGTATGATGAGCTGACTTTTCAGTAGACATTGGACTGAATCTATTATACCTGCTGTGAGTAGTAAAAAACATGGGAGATTAAGTTATACTAGAATAAAACAATAGGAATCCAGGTGCAATATATTTTTGTGATGTACTTACTTTTTTCACTTTCTAGCCTTTCATTTGAAGAAGATGATGTTTTCAATAACTCAAAGAGAAGGAATTCTGCTGGACTGAATGGAATTCTCTCTGTAGAGCCTGATGCTGGAGCCACTGGAGGAATGTCTAAAGCATCGCATCTCCAAAGAATAATATCAATTGAGGAAGATCACCTGCCCCAGCTTCTTGACAGGCTGGTTGATAAGCAGCTGAACAGATGGACCCCAGAAGATGAGAATACTTCTTCTGAGATGGAAATGGATAAAAAAAACACAGAACAATCAACGGAACACTCACCATCATTTTCTAGAGAGCAGCCTGTAGGGAAGGAAACACTCTCAAATGTAAGGGGGCAAAGGGGACTTCACCTTGAGTACTGTGTGCAGTTCTGAGCCCCACAATTTAAGAAGGATGTTAAGGTACTTGAGTATGTCCAGAGGAGAGCGACAAAGATGGTGGAAGGGATGGAAAGCATGTCCTGTGAGGAGCAGTTAAGGGCTTTGGGCTTGTCTAGTTTGGAGAAAAGGAGGCCTGAGGGGCGACCTCATTGTTCTCTGCAGCCTCCTGAGGAGGGGAAGGTGAAGAGGGAGGTGCTGATCTCTTCTCCCTGGGATCCAGTGATAGGATGTGCGGGAATGTTTCAAAGCTGCATCAGCGGAGGTTCAGACTTGACATTAGGAAACATTCCTTTACCTAGAGGGTGGTCAGACACTGGAACAGGCTTCCTAGAGAGGTGATCGATGCCCCAAGCCTGTCAGTGTTTAAGAGGCATTTGGACAATGCCCTTAATAATATGCTTTAACTTTTGGTGAGCCCTGAAGTGGTCAGGCAGTTGGACTAGATGATCGTTGTAGATCCCTTCCAACTGGAACTATTCTATTCTATACTATTCTATTCTATTCTTTCTATTCTGAAGGATCTTGGAAAACATGAAATGGTGTTGAAGGGTAATGCATTATTCTTAGAATCTAAAATTATTTCGTTTTCTGTTTTTAAGTTAAAGCAAGACAAATTAAGCCATTGCATGAAGAGGGAGGTGGAAATATACTGCAGATAAACGTTGAAGGTGCAAAGAAGGGAAACTCAACCTAAAGGAGTGGTAACTGCAGACAATGTGTGCAGAGACTTATGTCTGAAGGACTGTTTAGAAAAAGTGAAGTTAAGCCTTGTAATAGTTGACACAAGAAGATCCACTGAAAGGTAGCAATTGTCTCAAAAAAGAAGCAACTCTTTTTTTGAAAAGTTGGGGGGTTGTTTTGCCAGAAAGTGACATTTCTCACATTCTGATACTTTTGAGTCAGCTTTGGTAGCTGTTACACTATCTGAGAAATAAAGAAAGCAAATATCTTTACTTTTTAATTATTTCTTGAGAAGACTTAATTAGCAAATTGAAATCCAGATTTTTTTTTTCAGCTCTAGCTTGTAGGTGCATGTTAACAATGAATTCACCATGCAGTAATAATCCTTAAAACAATATGCTGGAAGGTACATTTCTTTGGAGTCTAAAGTCTTTCTTGCACTGCTATTGCCTTGTTTTCTAATTTTAGTATCATTGTTAAGTATTACTCATTTTTAGATTCTTGAAGCACATATTAAAAAGATTAAAGTATAGGAAAAATAGGTATGCTTGGTCATAATTACATAGTTCTTTTAGAAGAAGCAAGCATATCTTAAAAATTATGATAGAATTATGCCATGGTTGCATAATAACTTCTGTTACATTTTAATAAAAACTCTAGGGCACGGAACAGAGCTTCATCCTTTGAAATGATTTAATACAATTGCTTGCTGTATGACTTATTTTGTATCACATTTTTGAAGTATGGCATCATTGGACTTTAGGATAGCAAAAGCCAGGTAGGTCATCAGGTCCAGCTGGGACAAACCTGTCCTGCCTGCTCTGTTTTGGCAGTCATGCCTCTTGAAAGTACCTCTTCTCAGCTGGGTAGGAACTGGGCATTCCCTCAGATCTTGTTTCTTATAATTTTTTTTTCCCAAAAACAATTGAGAGCAAGCAGGGAGGGGAGAGAAGAAATCATAAAATGCCTCCTGCTTGGTTATTAAAAACATTTTGTTTCAGTTTCTAAAGAAGCATCATGAGGGTAAACAAGAAGTTCATTTCCAAAGGTCATTTAGAACTGGGAATTCCATTTTTTTTTTCTTCTATCAAATGTCAATGCCTTAGCCCAGCCCTTAGTTTGGGTTGGTTTTTTGCTTGGTTTTTAAAATTTAGTTTAAAAAAACCACAGCAGAATACTCCTTTCTGATAAACTCTCTGTCCATATGGCACAGGACCACTGTGCATGGTCCTGCATGGTCCTCTTGGCCTGCTGACTAGGCCTGCCAATGACTATTCAGCTGATGGCATTCAATTGCTTAGAGCAATCTCTAGGCTGTGTAAGTGTCTGACCACTGCCATTTTGTGTGAGTAGTGCTTTGCCTCCTTCCATACACCAGCTGTAGTCGGATGAATTTCTCATACAACTTTGCATTTCCTAAATGATGGCTCTTGGGATCACCACTTTTTGACCATGAGATTTAGACATCAGAAGTGATCTTGTTCCAGTGCTCGCATACTGATTCCCTCTCCTAATAGCATGCCTGGGCTAGGAGGAGTGGTATGCAATTCGTAAGTGTTTTCAGGGCAGCTCTGCATATAATCCTCAACTGGAGCTCAAGAAAACTTCAGAAAAAGATAACTCCCCACTTGCTGCATCATGAGTTATGAGATGTGAGTCTCAGGGCCATATGTCAACTAGACTGTCTTCTGCAGCCAGTCCTCTCCCCTCATGTCTTGCTGCTCAAAGGATATGCAGTATAAAGGAGTGTAGGATCTAGAAATACTTGTGCAAAGGAGTCAGAATGGTTCCATGCAGTTGTTACACATGTAGCTCACTCAGATACGAAGTCTTGTCATTCTGTTTTGCACTAGGAAGACGAAAGATCTGAGACAACCTGTATTTTTCAATTCATCACCATTTGTTTTCCTATAGTCTACATGGCTTTGTATTACTGCGTTCCATGACCTCATTGCTTACTATACTTACTATACTATACTCAGGCTCCTAGCTGCTGGCATTAAGCCTTCCTATTCACCATACATTCACAATCATTTAGCTGCTAATCCTTTATGACCTACGGCATCTTATAGGCGAGCAGAACCAATGTAAATTTTTTCTACTTTTAGAAATGAACAAGTCCATTTCTATCCTATGGAAGGTGACTTCTGAAAGTGTCTAAGAATTTGCAGCAGTACATGAGGCTAGCAACTGCTCTTTTGTTAACAGTCAGGTAGAACATTTTTCTGAGTGGCTATGAAGACGAAGCTGCAGTTAGCATAAGCAGAAATGTGATTGGGAAAACACCTGAAGGAACCATAATGGAAATTAAAGCAAGATTTTCTGTCCAAAACCTCTGCCTGAGATGCAATTCCTCTCCCCTCTGTTCTTTCAATATGGAATATGAACCACTAAGTTTATACCTGACATCTTCCACGTTTGTGTTAAATTGCACAAAAGGTGTGTTACTTGACCTGGCTACAGTTTATATGAAGGCCACTCAAAAGACTCATCTAGGGAAGACTTTTTCAGACTGCATTGTAAACTGAAGTAAATTTACATCCCACTGCTATTCCATTATCCCATCAGCACTTCATTGAAGCAGACTATGCTTATCCCTTAGTATAGTGTTCAGATGCAGTTTTAGAATCAAGTTTCATTATTAAGGTTATTTTCATGAGTGGACTTGATACATCTCAATGAAAAATGACTGCCTATGTTGGGAGTTGAGCTGAAGGCTTCTGGTGTCTTTGAGTCTTAGTGCTACTGAGGTGTGTATGACCACCAGGGACAAAGTATTTCAGGTCATGTAGTCCATGTATTCAGTTACTGTTCTCAGAAGCACTGTGAAAATCGTGCCAAGCTGATGATTGTATGTTAACTTGTTTTATTTCCCAGAGCATGCAGACTAATAAGCTGGGAATGTTTTTCAGCAGAACTGAAAATATGCTTTATATAGAAGTATGTGTATTACTAGCAGCCTATAGTTTCAGTGGAGTTTGGGATTTTAATAGAAAAGGAGAAGTGAACAATGAGATAAGAAATCTCTGTATAATTGTAATGGGCTATTATCCTAGCTCATGAAAGAGACATGTATTTTTGTCCCCAAAATTTACAGCAGTGAATGAATTTTTTTCATACTAAGGAAGACAGGAGCTTGAGTTTATATTTATTTTTTCCCCATCAAGTGCAGCTCTGTATTGTTTCTGCTTCTTTCTGTAAGGCTTCTGTATACAAAACATTTGCAAGGCCAGACTTCAGTGTCCCATTCCAAAAAATTATGACTTTGCTTCTGTTATCTAGGTGAAGATGTGCTGTTACCTCTGTGTCATTCGTATACGATGAAACTACTGAGCAGAGCTGCGTGAAGCTTTATGGGTTTTTGTTTGCAGGGATGAACATAAACCGTTTTCTTTTGGCAATTTAATGCGTTTTTCAATGCAGTCTCATGTCAAGGTTCATATTCAGTACACTTCCAGAGCTCAGTCCAAATCACTGCACTTCAAATGATCTGGAATGATGCATGGCAAACAGCTGACATGCTGAGTTATTTTAAGAAACAGAATATTGTTTTATGAGTAATGGAGAACATGATAGAATAAAATCTCTTTTCTTCCCATCTCAGTTAGCCTTCAATACGAGGAAAATTGGAGAGGCAACAGGATTTATGGAACAGTTGGAGAGTAATGTTTGCTCTTACTTGAAAGAGGAGAGAATAAACTTTCTCCCAGACCGCTTATTCAAGATTATTTTTGTGGGCAATTCGAGTGTTGGAAAGACTTCATTCTTACGGAGATTTTGTGAAGATCGTTTTTTCCCAGGCACAGCTGCTACTATAGGTAAGTTTAAGAAACATTATTACTGTTATTATTTTTATTCCAACAGTACTTAGCAGCTTCTACTGAGATCAGGCCCTGTGTTATAAAACAGAAACATCCAGATGTTGTTAAAAGTCATTATCCAACAGGATAGTAGGAGACAGAAAGTGAGTTCTCCTAAACTGGGAAGCAGATAATTAATGGAGAGGTTTCAGAGTAGATTCTGTACTGAAATCCTGGCAGCACTGAAATAAATCAGAAAAATCCTATTGATTTCAGTGAAGTTGGAATTTCCTTGTAGATCTCACTGTCCTGAACTGATATCCTGTCCTCTGGACCACACCTCCATACCCCATCTCTATCCCTCTAAGTAACGTGATTTTGTTTTAAAGAGAAAGCAGAATATCTGAATTAGTCCAACAAAGAAATATGTTGGACCAGTGTTTTCAAAGCCAATCATTTCAGAGCCTATGTTGTACTTACATTGCCTGAAGCTGTAAACCAAACTTTCAAAACTCAGACACATAGTCAAGGTACAAAAACTGAAGTATAGGTTATTGCAATGCAGCTGAGTTACTGTAAGTGACCAGATTCATTATACTTAGTCTGTATTTAGGCCTTACTTATTCTGCAGCATATATGAAATAAAACTTGTTCACAACAAAAGGTGTTTAAATTAATGGCTTTGTCTTGCATTTGTGACAATCTAAGAACATTCAGGTGAGCAGTTGCTGTAGCTCCCTTGACTTACAGGATAGATAAAGACACCTGAGTTTAAATTTCTACTGGTATGTTGAATGTCTAAGTTCACATTAGAGTCAGAGAAGATCTAAGATTTTAGCATAGGGATTTAAATTCATTTTGGCACTATAAGATATTTCATCTGGCCTTCAGCTGCTGCTTTGGAAGAAAGCACGTCTCCTGGGTGTCCTGCCACATTGGAACAGACATTTTGAATACCAAATGGCATCTCAGATAACACTAGGTGCCTGTGAACAAACAGCTGAATTCTACCCTGCCATCATCTCCAAATCAGTCCAGTCAGAGGAGCCTAGGGACCAGTTAATCTGACCCTTGATGCCTACTTCAGGGTGAGCTTAGTTCCTAGACTCCTGGTTCTTGACTAGATCTTCATTAGCTGTAATGGGAGCTTAGACACCTGTATGCAGCTGTCTACATTTAAGAGTCTGGTGCTATGTCCTATCCATGTTGTCTTGTAAATGGTTGATATGCTTCTCTAGACTCTGAGGTCTTACAAAGTGTGTGC
This sequence comes from Oceanodroma leucorhoa, assembly GCA_030449065.1. Lineage (NCBI taxonomy): Eukaryota > Metazoa > Chordata > Aves > Procellariiformes > Oceanodroma > Oceanodroma leucorhoa. Next base: position 554,957 of record JASVER010000209.1, read on the forward strand.
AATTGCCTGGAGCTTCCAGAGGAAAAGCACAGGAATGCGTCTCTTTTCATCTTTTGGCGGGTCATCCAGTGTTCTTGCAAATGCAATGGCAAGAAAGTATTTGTCATAGCTTTGATTTAGTCTTCACATCAGTGAGTTTCACAGGTGTGGACTATGACTGGCAAGATACAGACAGTTGAAAAGTCAAGTGAACAACCTGGAGAAAAGTGTTCTTATTGAATTTCTACAGAATAGCTCAAATTTCTTTCCTTGAGATACAAGCAATGGATATATCCTCCATCCCGATTTCTTAATTGCCCATTGAAGGAACGCGGGCTTGGATGCTTCTTCATTAATGCCAGTGGTAAAAATCCCATTTATGTGGAAAATGGCCCCAAAGAAATTGTTGATGACCTACTGAGGTCCCTTCCAACCTGAATTATTCTATGATTCTGTGATTCTGTGGTACAGTGCAGAGTGATACAAGAAAATGCAGGTTGTCATTAGGAGGAGTCAATGACTGATTAATATTTAAGACTCTAATTATTGTTATAAATATCCAGAAGATACTTATATCATCATGGGTTGGGGGAATTGGGAGAGGATTCATTTAAAACTTTAGATAAATTAATTTTTGTCTCACTTCCATTTAGCCACATAAAAATTAGGCATTAACCTAACTGTAGTCAGCTCATCTCCTATATTCTGAAGAGGGGAGAAGGTTCTCCACATATTCAGTCCATCTATCTTCAGCATTTATCTTAGGTTCCACTGTCCCCTTAGTGTGGTGCCTTGTGTTTTTCCGCTAACTGTAGAAGGTGCCTATGTGGCTAGCTCAGACTAAACACTGGAATTTCAGACAACTGAAATTATACAGCATGGATTCCAGGCTAAATGGCTTAGACTGCTGGGACTGTCAAATAGACCCTTGACTTGTTTACTGTGATTTGGAAAGTTACTGATCTTACAGCTTTTACAAAATTCAACTACTCTGTTAACATTCAGTATTTTATTACTGAAGAACTTCTGTCAAATAAAAGCTTTTGTTGTTCTCTGATAGTTAGAGACTATGGACATAATTTTTAATGTCGTATCTATCTTGTTACCTTTCTGGAATTGTTGCTGTTTGCTGGATCAGGTTTTCAAAGATCAAACTGAGCATATAGACAACCTACCTTGTGTTTGTGTTATAGGTGTGGATTACAATGTGAAAACCATCACAGTAGATCATACCCAGGTAGCCCTGCAACTCTGGGACACTGCTGGCCAGGAACGGTGAGAAACATTCTGTTGTGGTTTAACCCTGGTAGTCATCTAAACACCACACAGCTGCTCGCTCACTCCCCCAGAGAATCAGAAGGGTGAAAGTGAAAAAACTAATTGGTTGAATTAAAGGCAGTTTAATAATTAAAAAAAACCACCAAACACACCACCAACAAAAAAACAATAAAGAGGAAAAGAAACAAAACCAAGAAAAACATGTCATGCAAAAAAACCCAGTTGCTCACCACCAACCGATCGATGCCCAGCCAGTCCCTGAGCAACTGCAGCCTCAGCCAGCCTCTCTCCCCCCTGCAGTTTTATTGCTGAGCACAACTCATATGGTGTGGAATATCCATTTGGTCAGCTGGGGTCAGCTGTCCCAGGTGTGTTCCCTTCCCAACTTCTTGTGCACCCCCAGCCTACTCACTGGCATGGCAGTCTGAGAAGCAGAAAAGGCCATGACACTGTAAACACCATTAAGCAGTAACTAAAATGGTGTGTTACCAACACTGTTTTCACCACTAATCCAAAACATAGCCCTGTACAAGCTAGTATGATGAAATTCAACTCTATCCTAGCCAAAACCAGTACACATTCTAAGGTTTTGCTTCCTTGAATCATCTGTTTGAAGATTAGTAAGCATGGACCTAATCCTGTTTCTTGGGAGAGGAACAAATATAGGAGTATTTCTAATAGAGCTAGTGAATTCACAGTTTAGATCCTTCTCTAGCAGTAATAACGTGCTGATTTGGTGCTAAATGTCCATTGCAAAACTGCCAACTGTAAAAGAGATTCTTATTAAAGCTCTTAAAAGTTTAGTACCACACAATTTCTTTAGGAGGAAAGCTGATATGCCTAGAATTATTTCTATAACAGAAAATGCCTTAATAGTTAAAAAAAGTTGGTTTTTTTCACCAAAACAATCCTATTGTAGTTGAAGATCTCCAAATTTTTATAAGTTTTCAGTGGTAATTTCCTTCCCCATCTCCTCACCTACTGTGTAATTTTCTGTTACTAAAAGCAAGGATGATAATGATGATCTGTGTTTTCTACAGGAAGTTTGGGAAAAAAGCCCCAAACAGAAATCTAACTAGCTTTAGGCAGAGCACTTTGTGAGGGGGAAATTTCTGTTCCAAACTTAAAATGAAAGAGGATGGGAGAAGGTGAGATGTGCAGCTGATTATCCAGACTAACCCAGAATCAATTAAAGAAGGCAGAGGGAACTTTTCTTTAAAAACACTTTATTTCAAAAAATATTTTTTTTCAAAGAATTTATTTGCTATAGCAGTAATTTGTGGTAGGAGTGCCCTCCGTGAATCTTCTACTGAATGTGAAAAGGGGTCTGATGATTCAGGAAGAATGGGATTGCTTACTACAATTCATAATAAACCTCACCTTTCAAACAGGATCTGCAGTGAAGATCAGTATTACAGCTTCTCTCTTGTCTAGTTTATGGAATTTTAGAATACATATGTAAACCAAATTAACAGGGGTTTAACCCTTACTAAGATTAGATGATCAGAAGAAACTGTATGGAAATATCTTCCTTTGGGGGGGAGTGGATTACTATAAAATTTTACTTATATTGTCAGGTTGCTACTTCTGTTGAAGAGAGCTATAAACAGGTTCTTACTTGTAGGTACCGAAGTATTACCAAGCAGTTTTTCAGAAAAGCTGATGGTGTCATTGTGATGTATGATATAACAGCAAAAGACACATTCACAGCTGTCAAGCAGTGGCTGATAAGCATTGAGGTAACATGACATAACTTCGAATCTAAACTCTGGGTCATTATTCTCTACCTTCTTCTGGACAGGGAGTGTTAGCACAGCAAAGCACAGGGAGCAACATGTTTCTTGTGTTGTCACAATTATATTTTTGTTAGTGATTTTGGTCTGCACAGTTACCTGTTTTTAGAATCTCTGTGTCTATAAAAATAATCACAGTTCCAGGGTTTTAAGGACTTAAAATGAATGGTGGAGAAAGCCCAGCATGCAGTCCTCTGATTTCTCATAAAGGCTATCTAGCTGATGACTCCCATTGGATCACCACTAGCACTGGGAGGTGCTTTGGATCAGTGATGATGGTCTGATGATCATTAATCATCACTAGCAGTTTGACAACCAAGTATGTAGCTCACAGGAAATTGACTGTGTTGTGAACATAAGCCATAAATTTAAAGCTATAGTATCTACATCAGTGCTATAAAACTGTCTTGTGGTAGACAGTTCAGTTTCCTGGGGATCATCGTTTCAACCACATGAAAACAAAATCATAGCCCATGCCACCGAGTGGCTTCAGTTAATTAAAAATTATCTTTTTTTCTCTTGGTATATCTCTGTAGCTCATAGGCAACATAGTGAGAGTGCAAGCGGCTGAATTTGCTTGTGACCAAAAGAAAAAATAAAAATAAAACTGAGGCTGCTGCCATAAAGGACTGAGTCGCTAGAGAGAACAAAGTGTGACTTCCTATTTGCTCACTATTGCAGAGTATTGCTACTGAAAAAGTAGGGGACAAATTGGTATGCGAAGATCATTTAGTCTGATTTTATTGGGCATGTGTTCTAGTATAATACGCTGTTTTCCGTAATGGCCGATAGGTGGCTTTGCAAGTTGAAATTAGGGCTCATTCATTCAAATGTTTCCAAACAGGCATAGTTATTCCTCATCTGAGTAACCCTACTGAAGTAATAGTAGCATGCATTTTGTAAGAACAGGCCCTTATTAAATATATGATCTTAACAAATCAGTGATTGTTATAATTCAGTATGGTAAAAGCTAGAGGAGAATTCCAGGTTTTGATCCAGAAAAATCAAATATTATGGTAAAAATCTTTTTCCAAGCTGTAATAGTTCACTCATCTTTACTGACTAATTTTGTTTGCTACAAACTATTGCTAAGTTGAAGACATACAGCCAAGTCCATTTACCGCTGCAGCATTCAGGCCACTTTATGAATGTACTCATTGTGATAATCCTAACCATTTTCAGAATGAATTTTTATTTGTGCCTATTCTATATATTTTGGGGGGGGCCTATTCTGTGTATCTCTCCACTACTTTGTGTAATTTATTTGGCATAATTGTACCCAGATGTATGTCCATGTAATTAGAAAAGCAGTGGCTATAAACACACAATGTCAGAGCCTGTATAGCATGGTAGTTTTCTCTTTCCCATTTTAATATAGATCCTGACCAGCTTCTGTGCTGTTACTAAAAAAATGCCAAGTTAGTGCAATCTCTAGTATTCTGTCTTTTTCATGCCTTTTATCCAGCTTTAATTCCTGATATGTTTGTAAGTAAGTAAAGCGGCACATACCTGGCTCATACGTGATGTCTTAAACGTCTTGTTGCAGTGTGATGTTTGTTAGTTTTGATCCTCTTGATCTGTGATTTTTTAAATACAATGCCTCAGTTGATACTTACTCTTTGTTCTGCAGGAGGCAACTGGGGAGAATGTACCTGTGCTTTTGTTGGGTAATAAAACTGACAATGAAAAGGAACGTGAGGTCCCTATGGGAATGGGAGAGCATCTTGCGAAGGTACTATCCTTAGAGGGGGAACCCCTTACAAAACTTGAAGGTGAAGGTTTTCAAATGGAGTCTGAATTCATAGAAACACAGATTAATTTTAATCAGACAAATATTTTTAAGGATTAGGAACCCCATCACACTCATCAGTTCAGCTCTCAGTGATGTAAGAGCAGATAATTATAGTAGTTATAAGACTGTCTAGATGAAAAACACAAAAAGTGAGTGGTGCAAAAAATATTTAAGAATTCACTCTCATTGTCTCTCCTCTTTCTCTCCCCTCTCTCTCTTTTTCTTTGTTCTCTCTTTCTTTTTTCCCCTCCCTTCTCTTTTTCTCTCTCTTTTTTCCTCTCTTTTCTCTGTGGATGGATTCTTAACAGAGAGATAATTTGGGGACCTTTTCTCCCTCCTGCCTCCTTTAAAACCACAGAAGACCATCTGTTACTCCTATGGTAGGAGCAGAAAACGTTTACTTTTAGTAACTTTCCATCAAGGACATAAAATAAGTAGAGTTAACAGTCTGCATCTACCAGAGCACTGGTGATCCATGGGCCATAATTTAAGCATTAAGGGACTGCAAATAGCAGATACTTGTTTATATTCCTGTGTACCATGCCCATCAATTTTTCTTTTGAATCTCTCTATACAGTGCATATAGTTTCAACACCAATGCCTCCAGAATATTCATTTATTTAGAAACAAGTCATCCCAATAGTCCTGAGAAATTAACTGAGTTGGTAGGAATTTACCTAAATGAAACAATGTGCTGGATTTCACATATGTTCTTGTTTCTCCTTTGAAAATAGATCTATAGCTCTGCTTGCTGGTAATGAAAAGGGATATTTTCAAAACTTGAAATGCAGCTGAACTGTTCTTGGTTTATAGGAAAGATTGCTGCTAGGCACCTCTCTATAACTGAAGGAATTAGGGCCAGATCTCTTTTAATCTTATTTTGATTATTCATACAGCCTTTTACAAGCATAGCTCCGTATTCAGGTTTGTGTCCGTTATTTTGTTTTTATAGGGAAGCAATGTCAGCCTTGAACTTCATCCCTGAAAGGTTCTCCCTTTAGGAAATCTGCTTTATTTTCTTCTCTGCGTGGAAATGCAGGTAGTTTTGAGACCCTGGAGGCTAGGAGGGACTCCAGGGTGTAACACTGAATCCTCTGTGAAAAAACAAATGACACATAAATGCTAAATGGACAGAGTAGGTGTCTTACGTGTCATTTAGCTCTCTTTAAAAATTGTACTAGTAAAACAAAGATGAATCATTCTAATATACAGAACTCACAGCCCACCAGGCCATTAATTCTAACATGTCATGCAAGAAAAGAAAATGTTTTGCATAAGTAAAACAAAGTAAGTTGTCAAATTAAAGATGATTATAATCAAATTAATGGATCTGAATGACTCATTTGAATGTTTGAATGTGCTGCCTGAGGTAGCTAAGGGATGGAATGGTTAATGACAATGGATTAGCTGAAAAGCAGCGTAGATATAATTAAATTATAATAATTTGCTTGCTGAGCTAACAATAACCATAAATTTTAATGAAATATTAATTCTTGCTAAATAGCCATGTAATTCCTATGAAGCCACATACCACTGTCATTATTAGTGAATGCAGGTGAGTTACTTATTTTGTGAATAATCCCATGAATTACTCACAAATGACCCAAAATACGTAGGACTAGATGCTGAGCCATATTTGGTGAAAACAACCCTGAACCTGTTCTTGTACAGACAAAGAACCAGATTAGCCTGTTGACCCTGAAGTCTGACAGTTTTTATGGACTGTTTCAAGGTCTCACAGGTCGGGATCGTTTTTACCTAGTTTTTTTCTGTAGTCAAGAGAGGAACGTGTACTTTCAGAGGGCATTCCAGCCCAGCTGTATTAACTCTTGCTTTGCTTCAGTCCCACATGTTACAAGTCAGTGTACTACAAATTCAGTCAGAAACACAAGGGCTCCCATTATAATGCACGTGTCACATCATAACTTCCTTGCAAGGCAGGCAGCACAGTTCATTATTAAAAGGAAGAATGGCAGCCTGAAGGGCGTCCTTTCAATTCCTTGTCATTTGAGAAGACTGGTAGTTGCAGCGTGTGTGTGAAACCCTGGGAAAGGGGGAGTAGAATGATGATAGGGATTCTGGAAGACATCATAGGGAACAACAAGGCTGTGATGAAGATGATCTGTAGTTGGATGTATTAAAGAGTAAACATCATGATGGTAAGGAGAATTTTGCAGTATTAAATTTGCAGGGAGAAACAGCAGACACAAACCAAAATGTTCATATGCAGTACAAGAATGACCTGATGGAAAACATCTAAAACTCTCTTGATAGAGCTACAGGGAGTATAAAGAAAAAGAGAGAGAAAGAAAAAAGAAAAGAAAAAGGCAAGTCCATTCGCCTTTTTTAGCGGAGGATTCAGAAGGAAAACTCCATTTAACAAATTTCTCTTTAGCTTAGCTTGATCAAGAGTTCATATGACCACAACAATACAGAGAATATTCAGATCATATTGTGAGCATCCAGTAACAGCCAATGGTCTGTATGAGTGAATTAGTGTAATCACTGCCAATTATTTAAATAAAACGGCTTATGATGTAGGTGCTGCTCAAGCATTCAGGCAGCATGATTTTATTTTGGCCCTGCACAAACTTCCTGAATGATCTTAAATGGGTCAATAGCTCCTCCTCTATCTCTGTTGCTCAACTACAAAATAAGATAATAATGCCTTTGTCTGCCTTGACTTCGCAGACTATGTATGCTTCATGGGATGAGGACTGTTACTGTGTGTTCATACAGTGTCTCCTGTATCAACCTGTCAGTGCCATCATTATACAAATACTGCTAATGAGGGAGCTATTCTTCTCACAGTGATACTACTTTACAGGACAGAAATTGCCCAGCTCCCTGTAGTAATCATTCATTTCCTCCCTGTTCTTTAGATGTCTGTTGATTTGTATGTAACTTTTTAAAATTAAGTAATTGCCAGTGGTCTCCCAGGTTCAATAGCTAATTCCTGGGTGGAGATACATGGCATTTCCTGGCTTAGTAATTATATGTGTCCTGCCTTCTGCTACTTTGTTCTCGTTGTGTATGCTATCAATTAAAGTTTCCTCCCTGATTCAAAGGAATGACACGCTGCATTTCCAGGCTGACTCCCCCTCCAGCGAAGGACCTGTTTGCCAGACTGACAGAAATAAGCAATTAGTATCAATTGAGTGTAAATTGTTACCTTTCACCAACAAGAATTTGCCCTACGCATGGAATTTGTTGAAAAATCCATTCAGATTCATGCCAGCATAAATGATTTCATCACTCACAGTTCTCCTCTAGTGAAATTCTGTTGTATGTGGAGACGATGTAGGAGTAGTATCACTCTCTGCTTGACTGACATAAAGTAGCTAGATACTGACCACATGAGGTTTTCTATCAGAGTTCTGAGCAGCTGAGCAGAAAAAAGGAGTTTATTTCAAACTTCTGTTTGCGCAGCTAACAAGAAATTTGGGCTGGTCAAAATTTTATCTTAAAACTTTTCTAAGGAAAGCAAGACAATCATAGGGTTACATAATTGTAAATATTATACAGAACACTGTTAAAAAAAAAAACAGTAAAATATCCATCCAACACATTGCCTGATTTCTTCCCTTCGCTGCTCTTCTGTGCTTATCTGGCCACCCAGAAATTACTACAAGTGGTTCAATCCTGATGTTCATTATAACAAACCATATAACCATTGACAACTGTCGTGATTTAAGACCAGCCGGCAACTAAGCACCACACAGCCGCTCGCTCACTCTCCCCCGGGTGGGACGGGGGAGAGAATGGGAAGGGTGAAAGTGAGAAAACTCCTGGGTTGAGATAAAGACAGTTTAATAGGTAAAGCAAAAGCCGCGCACGCAAGCAAAGCAAAACAAGGAATTCCTTCACTACTTCCCATCGGCAGGCAGGTGTTGAGCCATCTCCAGGAAAGCAGGGCTCCATCACGCGTAACGGTTACTTGGGAAGACAAGCGCCATCACTCCGAACGTCCCTCACTTCCTTCTTCTTCCCCCAGCCTTATATGCTGAGCATGACGTCCTATGGTATGGAATACCCCATTGGCCAGCTGGCCTAGCTGTCCCGGCTATGCTCCCTCCCACCTTCTTGTGCACCTCACAGAGCATGTGAGCTGAAAAGTCCTTGAGAAGTAGACTACCTAGCAACAACTAAAAACATTAGTGTGTTATCAACTTTCTTCTTATACTAAATCCAAAACATAGCACTATACCAGCTGTTATAGTTTTACCTGTCCAGCCAAATGACAGAAACTAGCCAATTAGAAAATTTGATTTATTAAAGCAAGCGGCAAGTAAGCAAAACAGCGCTGGGCGGCCGGGGAGTCTCCTGCTCCGCCAACGGCGCGCGCCTCAACGGTTTTTCAGTCCTCCTTTATGTCCCCTGTCTCCCCGTCGGCCCCTCCAACCACAATCCGTTTCGCTTTCGTTTTCATTCTCCAGCCGCAATCTACCCCGCTCCCGCAGGCGCCTTTCCCGCCGGGGCTGTTCCCGCCGGGGCCGYTCCTTTGTCTTGTTGCTGGGGTTTCTCAAAGTACTCTGCACGCCGCTCCATCCTACCGCACAGCCCACTCCCTTCCCCCATACACAATTTAACATTCAACATTTAAATCATTATCAATTGCATAACGTTTAGCAATTTTCTGACAAAAAAACCTTAGCTAACATTTTAAGAAAATTTCATCAGACACACATCACAGAATTTGATTGTATCAACAGAGTTTGATGAACAAACAGTTCACAGTTTATCACAATCCCCCCTTTTT